>NDXZ01011681.1:0-30124 GCA_003055125.1 Paykullia maculata
AAAAACACGTAGTGAAGGGCATATAAAATTTGGCACAGCCGAATATAGCGCTCTTATTTGTTTTAAATTTTAATTTCGCATTTGAAATTGATTTGTGATATTCAAAAAAAAAAATGTAGATTTCTATGGTAATATGGGCTGATATTTAAAATTTTACCAGCTAAATATGTATTTGTAATACGCCACTAAACACATTGTTTTAAATTATAAAATAAAAAGCAAAAAAAAACCATTCGAATTTACTTAACTATTTTAAAAAGAGAAAAAAAAACAATTAAAAATTTAAATTTAAACAATAAATGTGTCGAAACTTAAACAACCTAATATTAATTATATTATTATTTTAAAACACTTTACAAGAGCAACCAAACTTTAAACAAAAGGTTTAAGGATATTCGACCTTATAAAATCTCACAACTGTGGCAGTCAACTTTAGTCCACTTTAGCAACGTTAAATCCGAAAGTTTTTTGTTTGCAAAAATTTCTTTTTAGAATTTTTAAGTTTCAAATAAATCTGAGTAGCTATTTAGAAATTAAAATTATTTTGATTTGTTTAATCGACAATAAATACTGTCCTGAAAATGATGTTCGATGTTCGCACACACAAATTTGCATATGACCAAATGTGTCTAAATAAATGAGTAAATGCAGTTTGTTGTTGTAATATTTAAAGTTACTTTTTTTGCAGAAAAAAAACTGAGATGACTATTTGAAAGTTTTATTTATACTATAAAACCATAAGTGTTTTTTAAGACAATAATTTTTAAACACACATCGCACATCCAGTTCAAAAGTGACACAACTCAAAATTTTTAATTTTTCAGAAATCGAAATAAACTATTTTTGACGTAAATAAAAATAGCTAAAAACGAAAACTTTGGACCATTAAATTCGAATTAAACCTATTTAGCACTTAGCGTAGGGATCAATTACCATTACATTTTCTAACACAACTAAAAATAAGTCAATTTTATGAATTGCAACTTAATACCAATTGAAACATAAAGAAAAACTTAAGTCTTTTTTTAGCAACAGTTAACAACAAAGAAATACACTGATATTTTTCTTATAGATAAACAAGTGTATTGTGCATAGTTTAAGCATATAAACTCGAAAAATGAAAATGTTGAGATGTGTCACTTTTAAACAGGGTGTGCGATATGTACTTATGTACATAAAAACTGTTTTTTTTTAATCAACTGACAATCAGCGTAACAAGCCTATTTATAACCAAACAAAAACCAAAGCTGGCATTTAATAATACAAAATCTAATGACAACTGGATTTTTTGCTGAGATAATTAAGTAAGTGTATGTCAGTGTCATATGACAGAGTCATATTAGCATAACTATTAAGTGAAACGGGATAGGAGCTTAAAATATCTACAAATATGGTTTAAATGGCTTTAAAAAATATCACATTTATTTCGCTTTCATTTAATTTGTTTTGCTTGTATAACATTGTATGTATGTAAGTATACATATATATTTAATTTTAATAAATAAAATACAAATGATTATTATACTTGAAAAAGAGAAACAAGTTAATAGCAATTTATAGCTTAACTCAATTGACAGCATAATTTGTGCCTTTTTTGCAATTTTAATTGCCTGACAATTTCAGAAATATGTGTTATAAATTTAAATTTAAGTCAAATATCAACACAAAAAGCATTATTCTCCCACTTAAATGAGTTTTTATTAATGCCAAATGAAAAGAGGCGGCAGTTCCCGAAATCGCTACAGCAGCAATAAACAGCGGCGGTCATATAAATTTAAAATAAAAAAAAGATGTTTAAGTATTTTCCACACAAAAAGAAATGAAATGTTAATTTTGTAATACAAGTTTTTTTTAAATTGTATTGTTGTATGTACATACATAAGTATGTGTTTGGTGTGAGTGTGTATCATTATGTGTTATTATTGCTGTAATTTTGTTTGAATTTAGATTAAATCAAATTTGCATTAATTTGTTGGCTTCCATACACGTAATGTTTTTGAAACTCATAAATTTTACTTTATTACGATTTATTTCAACAATTAAACGACCAACAACAAAAGTATCGAATTTCTTTTTTTTTTTTTGAAAGAGAGTCACAAGTCACATAACCAAAATTATTCGCCTGCTTTCAATTTGTATTTAAACGACTTCAACTGAAAAAGAAAACGTACGAAATTTAAAATGTAAATTTCGGTTTTTGTGATGGCACTTTACTAGGAATTTTAATATATTTTAAACACACTTGTCGGTTTTCTGGTCATATAATATCAATGTATCTTTTTTAACAGATAGAAAATATTCAAATAAAGAGATCCATATTAAAGTGTTATCAGGGTTGTCAATGTGAAAAGTGAAAATATTTTAAGCTATGGTTTGAATATTACTTTTTACGATTTACATTGTTTTGAAGTCATAATTTTAGGCTAAGTTTTTGGCTTCTACAATTTGAGTTTCAGTTTTTTAATCAATCACTGATAAAACGTTCTCCAGAAGTTGGACGATAACTTTTATAGCTGATTTACAAAAAATTATCTTACAAATTACTGCTCGCTGAGTTTTGGAACTAGCTCCCACATAAATATTTATCCCGAGCAAGTAGAAGCGCTATATTCGGCTTTACCAAATCGTATATACCGTTCACCAAGTGTATGTATGTTTGTATGTGTTTAAATGTCCGAGAGGCACTTAAAATCTTATAAAACTTATTTTTTATGATATAAATTTTTGTCCATGTAGGTTTTTCGTCCAATTTTTTTTTCCAAATGACCTGAAAGGCATGTCTAACACACAGATATAACAAAAAGGTCTTTAGTTTATCCAGAAACTGCAATATATAAATTTTGGTTTAAGAAAAAAAGTAAAGGAGGCTGTTGCCTTTTTTTGCTCATATCTCAGCCGGTTATTGGCTTTCAATAGCAATTTTCTGAAAGTATATCCCAAAGTTTGATACCACATACAACTCTGGATGACCTATGGGAGCAACGAAAGCTTGATTTCAACCAACCCACGGACAGACGACTAAATCGACTTCCCTATCTATAACGATACAGAATATATATAAATTCTTTATGCGGTCGCAAATAAGTATTGTAGAAATTACAAACGGAATTACAAACCTATACATATATATCCATGCCACATGTGTAAAGGGTAAAAAAAGTGTTAAAAAGTTTGTATCAAGATAAAATTTAATACAAATGAGTTCAATAGAAAGCTGGCCACCAATTTGACATACAGTTTTGGAAAGAAGTACACCTTCAGTAAAATATAATAAACATTTCTTAAACTTGCTTTATTTAAGACTGCATAAACATGTAACAAAACTCATCGCAACAGAAGCAAGCCATCCCACTGCAAGCAAAAGATCCCACTGTTCTACATAGCTTGCTGGTTATAACTTCTTCCGTCTATCAAAAGATACATGTTGCAAATGAAACACAACTTGCAAAATACTTATTATATTTAAGAGGAAACTTAATTGCTGCTTAAACCTTTAAACTTTTAAGCAAAAAAGGCAGGTATTTTTTATTTCAAAGGGCGAAACTCTTCATTAGTATGTATTTCTGTGACTTTGGAGCTAATTATTCTTCTCGATTATAGAAAACAACACATAACTTCCTTTCTAACTCAACTTTTTTCTTAATCGCAGAATAACTTTTTTCTTAATCGCCTGTTCTTACTTTAGGTCTAAAATAAATGCAATCAATGCATTGCTTTTTTTATAAGTTTCCTTTCCACCAAGTTGGTTACCGTTTCTTCGTTATTTGATATACAGAAAGGAAGGGCAAGGTTCTTACGCTTTTTTTTGGATAGAATTAAATTCTTTCAATGTTTTCATATTGCGTTATCCACTTTAGTTGTCTGGCTAATGTTGAGAGATATTTACTTTCTCCAAAATTATCTCAGTTAGACCTTGTTTGATAAAAGAACAAAGATAATTTAGAACTCAAATTACTTTGGAACAACTTCTAGGTGACAGCTAGACTTAAGCCTTAATAATAGGGACTTCGAATACGGCAACCCTTAAAACTAATTTATTACTTTAAAAGATGCCATCAATTCAAACACAAGGTGAATAATTTAACTTAAAACCAAGAAATCCATTAATATTTCGCTTCTTCATATATGACTTAGCTGTCGTTTTGTTTCATTAATAAATTTTGTAGATCTGTTTCATTTAAAATCATGTTTGTCGATTATTTATAATATTAACTACATACCAACATATCGATAGTCGTTAATTTTATTTTAAACAACAACAACAAAATATAATATATAAAAAATTCAAACATTAAAAAAACAATGTGTCAAATTATACCACTTAAGCTCGTAAAACTTAAAAGTTTACGAGAGTTTTGTGGTAATTTTATTATTCAAACAACTAAATACGATTTGTGTGTTTTTTAAGTTGTTTTTTGTTTAATTTTTTTCTATTTAATTTGTATGTAAGTGTGTGCGTTTTTGTGTTTTTTTTTCGCTTAATATGCCGTCTCATTTGTCAGTTATAGTTCGATTATAATAGTTTTGGTTTTTATTACGATTACTCTTGTTGTTTTTTTTTATTTCATTAATTTTTTGTTAATATATTTTTTTTTTATGTTGGCCATATGTGTCATATAATTTATTGCTAAATACAAGTTGCTGTCTAATATTAATAAATTGTCTGATGTAGATTAAATGCTTTAGCCATAAGAGGCATTTCCTTGATTTAGGCATTTGCTTTCTGTAATGTAAATTTCTTTGCTTGTAAAGTTACGCATAAATTGTAAAAAAAAATTTCCTGTTTTTTTTTTTAAATGCGCGTTTTAAATTAAGTAAGAAGTCTTTATTGATTTATGAATAGCTAAATTTGTTTTAATTAAAGATGTTAATGGTTTCTCTTTTTTTTTGTTATATTAATTTTTGAGTGGTTATCTCCAGACGTAGCTTTTGAAGATTACAAAAATATTTATTAATTAGTTTTTTATTGAAATCTTTTGATAAAATTGGTTATAAAATATTTGATTTAGCTGGGTGTGTGTATTTGTTTTTTCTTTTTTTGGTGAAAGTTTAAAATACAATTTTAGAGGCTTTAGTCATATTATTCAATATAAAAACTTTTAATAATAACTTATAGGAGTATTTTATAGACATTATGATATGGGGTTAATGGTAATAAAGACATAAGCTTGACATTGAAGAAACGTTACATTCTATGCCACGTGCCGTTGTTATGGCCGAACAGTCAACATATTCGAATTTAAAAGGGCACAAATGGCCATTTTTCATTGGTGCTATTTTTCATGGAGCCCCGCAACACAATGTAGCCGTATTTTCTCCCCCAGTTAGTTCAGGAATAACGCAATGTACAAAGTATCAACAGATTTTTTTTATATAATAATAATAAAAAATTAATCGAGCGGGCTTTTGGGAGAATATTATTTTATTTGGCACGGGAAGTTAAAGATGTACGACATCAAATATTATTTGACATTTACATTTTATAATAAATTTTTCTACTTTCCCTATGTATAAGGATCCAGAATATATATACTTTATAGGGTTGCAAATGAATATTGTAGAAATTACAAACGGAATGACAAACCAATATATGTATATCCTTGCCACATGTGTGAAGAACAATAGAAAATTTGCCCTCACAATTATGCTCTGCTTGGCAACTGCTAAATAAAAAATTAATGGGATGTTGTTAATCGTAAAAGGCAGAATGTTTTCTATAGATCTTATTTGATAACATGGGAGAAGCTGTTGGACCACAAATACATATACGTTTTAACTTCTTAAATAAATTGATCAAAGGCTTAGCTCTTAGAGAGCGCTCCATTATTTTAATATATTTTTTTACAAAAAAATAATTTTATTTGCTGCTAAGTAGTGATAAAAAACTATCGATAGTGGCTACAATCGATGTTTTTCGATGGTCTTCCATTTATAGCAAAAGCTTGAACAGAAAAATTTAAACATTGGACGCAACTCCAAGTTCCTTTTTATAAAAAAAGGCAGTAAATCAACAAAAATATTATTCATGTTAAAATATGTTTAAAAAAAATTGCTATTGAAAAGGAATTGATTTTTTAGTAAGAATACGAGACTGCACAAAAACATTTTTAAATGTAACCAACCAGTTTTAAATTAATTTAAAGGACAACAATGGATAAGCATTTCAAAATATCATATTTCGCATACTCTTTGTATTAAAGCGATTTAAATACAGGGTGTCCGCCGGCAAGGTATACTACTATGTTTTGCCACCATTTCGGTAAACATTAGTTTTGACAATTCATATTTGGCAGTCGTAAAGAAGAGACGTGGAAAAATATTCGGTAAACCAATGTGTTTTAATTGTTAACCCTGCACCGTCATCCTTCGTCAAAATGATGACGCGCGATTTTATTTTCGAATTAAAACTAGTTTTTTCTATTTGTTTTGGTCTCATTTTTCGTATAGCGTTAGCCACTTGCAAGCTGTAAATGAATGTGGACGTGCGGCTAACTACGCACATCGTAAGCGTTTGTTTTTTTGTTTTACTATATTTTTAAGATGGCTGATCAACGATCACTAAAGATAAAGAAATTGAGCACTTCCTTTCCTGGAGTGACAACAACGATGAATTCGAAAGCAAAATAGGCTGTGACACAAAAGTCGAGCAAGATTCAAGAGCAACGGATTCATCTTGCTCGACTTCCGTTTTGCTACAATTTCTACACCCTTTTATCTTAAAAGCCAAAGCCAAGCAAAATGATTTATTTTCTATCATCATGTAATGAACAGGGAACTATCAATACCAACACAATTAAACCCATCATGGTGGAGTTTTATATTAGTTTCAAAGAAGGAGTTGATACATTCAAGCAAAACTAACAGGTGGCCGTTATGTCAAGTTTTCGGGATTTTAAATAAATCTTTTATTAATTCATGTATAATTTATTCAAATAATATATAATTTATTTATATATTATAATAATTTATTCAAGGTTGCCAAAAGTCTCTCAGTCGTGTTAATTTTATAAAAGAAAACTTTTTTCAGGACTCGTAGAAAATTAGCTCAATGACAGGCTTGATATGCCAACAATAATCTCCACTGTCAGAAATGATATCCAAAGTCAGCCTAAATCATAACTCCATAGATTCTTAAAATATTATTAGAAATTAAAACAATTGGAAAAATGAAGATATGCCCAGTTTGTCTGTCATCAAAACGAAAAATGACAAACGTTGTTAGTGCAACAATTGTTCGTAAAACAATTTACTCTGAAACTATAGTTTCTTTTTTAGTAAAATATATAAATTATACGAAATTACAAGATTTAATGAAAAAAATATGTCATATGTTATACTTTTTATGTATATAAACCTTTGTTAAAAAACCTTGTCAATTGAATGGAGGCTGTGCACTGTTAATTTTACGTTAGAGTATTTAAAAAATATATGAATTTCTTCAAATATTGATTAAAAAATAACTAAATACAAATAATAAATCTATTTTAGTACCTATTTTTGCTTACGACGTATTTTACAGTCTCTTAAAGTAGGTCGTTGTCAAAATGACAAAGGATGACGTTAGTGTACAAAAAATAAGGATGACGTTCTAGGGTTAAAATATTTTATCAAATTAAATCATCGATTACTGTGGCGATGAGAAAATTACGTGAAGTTTTTGGGAGAAACAACGTGCCAACAAGACACGCTATTTATTGTGAAGTGAATGATTTCAAAGAAAGAGGGACTGCAGCTGATAGGCCCAAGCATAGACCAAAACGTACTGCAAGATCGGCTGAAAACATTACTGCTGCTCAAGAAAGTGTTCAAAACAATCCATCAACCTCAATTCGACGCCGTGCTCAGGAGCTTGGTCTTCAAATAACAACTTTGACCACAATTTTGCACAAAGATTTGCATTTGTTTTCATTTAAGATTCAGTTGACACAAGAGCTTTTTTCAAAAGACCAGTTACGCCGCCGTACATATGCTAATAGGATATTACAGCTCGCCCATGAAAACCCCGATTTTCATGAAAAAATCATAATGAGTGTCGAGGCACATTTTCATTCGAATGGATATGTCAATAAACAGAATAGTCGGTTCTGGGCAATGGAAAACCCTCAAATTATTCATCAGTCAGCTTTGCATCCATTAAAAGTGACAGTCTGGTGTGCAATTTGGTCAGGAGGAATCATTGGACCTTACTTCTTTAAAACTGAAAACGGCGTAATGGTAACTGTCAATGGGGAGCAATATCGTGATATGATTGAAAACTTTTTAACGCCACAACTGTATGCTTTGGGCTTGAGTAATATGTGGTATCAACAAGATGGTGCTATATCGCATACAGCAAGGATTACAATGCAATTACTGCGAGTAGTATACCTTGCCGGCGGACACCCTGTATTTATAATCGAAAAAAAATACATATATGTATGTACATATTTCAGTAAAGAAAACACACCATGGTATAACTAGACTAGGTAGTTGTATCATAAAAACACACTTGAACTAAAAGTGACAACCTGTAAGTTGTTTATAAAAAAAACTTGGATTCTTTAAAAAAAAATATTTATAAAATATATAAGAAGTATTTGACAAACTAAAAATCGATTTCCTTATAAATTTTTCCCGATAGCACAATCAGCTTATTTTCAATTTACTGCAGTTATGATATAAAATAAAAGTTTTTTTTCATTATCCTCAGGCCATGATTAATTTCCTGGCATAACTCCTTTGATCTCTTAACAAATTGATTACTTCATATTAATGATGGTGGCGGTGGTGGTGGTGAAACGTTTTGCGGCATTTATAAGAGTACTACGACAAAACTTTGCAGAAGACTTTTTGCAAAAACAAATGGCAACATTATTAAATGTCACAAGCGGATATGACCTAAGGACAAATTGCGTGCAAAAAAAGAAGAACAAACGTTTTATTTACATGCGTTTGTATATGTATATTAAATCTATAAATAGAATTGAATTATACTGTCGCAATCGATTTGCCAATTTTGCTTATTTATTTTATTTCGCCCATTTCTTTATTTAGCAAAAGTTTGCGGTCGCTGATGACCCCTTATTCAACAAAAAAAAACAAAACAAAAATAACATGATTTATTAACAACAAAAAAATATGCTTCCGTACGAAAGAATGGGTTTCTATTTGTATAAGAATAATAAAAACAAAACTAATTTATAACGCAACCACAATGCGTTGTATTTTTCAACCACAATGCCTTTCTAAAGCTTGAGGCGGTTTTTAAGGATAAAAAAAAACAAACAAAAAATTAATATTATGCATAGAAAATGTTTGTACGAAACCATCATTTGTTAAACCGAAAACTATAATAAATGAAGAACCCAAAAGAAACTTTAGATGACTTTTTGTTTTCTAATGATAAATTGAAAATAAATAATAATTTCGAAACCACATTTCATTTGAAGAATTTTAAAAGAAAAACTATTATTTTTTGTTTGCATGTGCAAACTTTGTGGCAGTTAAAGTCAACTAAATACAATAAAGGAAACAATAAGTTATTAATAACTGTCACATTTTGAAATGTTAAACAGACATATTTCATGTTTTAATGTTTTAATGTTAAAATTTCAAATACATATTTGTATCTTTTATAATTTGTATTAAATGGAGTCAAGTATTTGTGGTAAATTGCTAAGTCGACCCCAGTAAACATTTGCTTTAAAATCTTTTTTTTTACAAAAATCGCACTTGTTTTTAGTTTTAAGGAAACCCTTAAATGTTTTTTGATTTTCACTGAGCTGTGTCGAATCTTAAGTACCTTTCTCCAATATGCAGACCTGCAATTAGAAGTACAAGTGTATGTGTCAAAAAATCATCTAGGGTTTCCCCTTTTTAGAGGGATTGTTAATATATCTGTTGACTTTATTAAGTTGTCAAAACAATTTGTCCTGGACTTATCTTTTTGTTTTCAGAAAGGAAATGGCTTACAGGTTAGTTTTGTTATAACTGCGCAGCTTTTTACTACAAAGAAGTCTGTACCAACACTTGGGACCTTAAAAAGTTAATTTTAACTAACACATTGACACATAGATTCGAGCATATATACTTTTTGATGGCTGCTTACAAATATTGAAAAAACTAAAAAGGGCATAACAAAAAAATAATTTTTGTTAGTCTAAACCTAAGGCACCAAGCAATTTCAAATATTATGTATAAGCCAGCACAGCCAAATCTAACAGCCTCTCAATGATTTTTTATTTTAAAAGAACCCTTTGACAATCTTGTGCAAAATTAAATATTTATACTTGCATCGATTCTATATTGAGCATAGGGTAAAAATATGTAAGTCAATATGTTTTTGGATAAGCAAGTAATTTTATTTCATACGTGCTTAAATCAGCCGCACTCGCAAAACTGTCAAGTAGAGTCTCATGACTCCGTTTTGACATGACCACACCACTCGTTGGAAGTGCAATCCACCCGGCCAAGGGCTCCCGGCCCGGGGAGATATAGGTACTAGATCCACCCTGTTGCCGTGAGATATCTCAGCAGGTCATTCAACCTGATCTCAGATATCTCACCAAGGTCCTCCAGCATGTGGCTACCCAAGAATCTGTGCCTCCTTACAGATAGGGCGGGTAATTTGTTTGTTACTTAAAACTTAGATTTCTTAAATATGTTTAAATGTTTTCATAGTCAATCAAAAAATCAATTAGCTGCTTAATTGTGAGAAGGCGATATATAAAAAACATCAAATTTAAAACAAAATTCATAAATCTTATATATCATTAATTATTTAAATGCTTTTTTTGGATGTGAGAACAAAAGAAAACATCAATTATAATATTTGTTCTTGAAATTTAAAACCTTCGCACCAAAACAAGAAATTTTGTAAAAAAAAATAAAAAATAAATTAAACATAAAACACACTTCAAAAAACAATTCATCTTCTTAACAAATGGAGAACAAACTGACATAACTCATTTAAAATCAATTCTTCAACAGTAGTTCGAGACAACACAAAGAGAGAGAAAAGGAAACAACCAACAAAGTCAATAACAATAAAAGCAACAACAAAAACATTTATTAAGCGCGTGTTGCATAAAAGCCATAAGCTCTATAATAATTTCACTTGTTGCGAGTTTTTTTTTTAATATTTTGCTACACCCTATACGATGATGGGACGGTAAGGAGTATTATAGCATGATATGGTATTTTTAATTCATTAAAAAAAATTGAGATTTGTTTTGTTATTTCTGTTTATTGAAAACTTCTTGTATTCAATCTTTCTATTTGAATTTGGCAAAAAAATTTTCTATAAATGAAACTTTGTCTAATACTTTCTTAAAAAACCCAATTTGTAAAATAATTTTTATGACATTGTTATTAACGAAAAATTAATATTTTTATTCAGCTCCTTGAATTGTACGATGCGGCTAGGATTTTAAATGTAATTTGGTTTCAATATATTCTTGGCCCTTCGTAAGCTTACTGAGATATATCTATCTGTCCGTCTGTTCTGGTTTCAATATATGTATATAAGTGATCAATTAATAATAAAACCTGTGTCCATGTGTTTGAACAGGATTACTTAAGTCGGCGTAAGCATCTAAAAAATAGCCTTTGAGACCAATACTTAGTCAATTTTCAGAAGATCTTGGTCATCATATGACGAATTTATTTTAGATTTATTAATGTAAATCTATCGCTCTATTTGAGCAGTCTATGAGACCGAGTTTTTAATTTAACGACTGCTGTTTAAGTACTAACTGCAAGTTGGAGTTAAAAACAATTAAATCTTTTCTTTATCACTGCTTGGTTCTGACAGGGATAAGGCTGTTATATATGGGGAAAATAAACATTTTCTTCATGGAACAGGCTTGTTAAGACAATGGAACAATTTTAACTTGTAAGTGAGCTGGCATTTATGTATTTCTTGTAACACCAACTTTTAAGTAAAACATAGAATCAAGTGTGTCGAACGAGTGTATTCTTAAGCCTGCTCAAACCTACCAGATTTAATAGAATTTCCTCTTTAATTTATAGGGTTCTCTTATATTTCCTATAACTTAAAAGTTATTCTTTGCCTACTTTTTTTTAAACTAATTGTAAAAAATGACAAAATGACTGACTATGCCCCAGTGAATGAAGGATTAATGAGCCTAATGGCAGTTAGTTCGTTTGTTTGACTATTTGATTTTGCAGAAATGTATGTCTGCAATTAAGCTTGTTTTTCGGCGGCGCTCAAAATACTTATAACAACAAATGTAGATGGGCATCAATCATTTTCTTACACATGTACAAAAGTACTAAGAAATTCGGGAAAAGATAAACAAATTATAGTATGAAAAACATATTAAATTCAGGTCAACCATGTATAAACGTAAGCATTAATGCAAAATATTGGCTTAACCTACCAAATATATTAAAATACAAATCGTACATCAAAAATGACTTATAACACTTACCGGTAAGAAACAAAAAAATAAAAATAATTCTGCACGCACATGTATTTCTACTTGTTCTTATATTAACCCACACAACTAAACTTTGTAATAATACAAAGTAATTTGTCTTCATCTATTTTATTTATAATTTACATTTTTCACTTACATAAGTGGGTTTAACTTTAACTGACTGACTGCTTTGTCTGAAGCGATAAGATATGGTTAGAGGGAAAAACTATGTTAATGAAAAATTAAATTTATTTTTATTTATTTTTTACACGAAAATTTATATATATTTTTTACCAAAGGCTATTTTACCATGGTTTTCTTTCAAATAAAAATTGACCTTTAAAAAAATCAGCGTTAAGTACAGTTTTAAAAAATATGAATTTGTAAATATTGTTTTACTTCTTTTGATCAACTATTATTTTAACTGGCTGTGTGTCAGCAAATGTCAGACTTTGTTTATGTTTAAACATATTTTTCTTTAGAATGGTTTGATATAAAATTGAGGTATTTAAAATTAGAGTAAAATAATTATCCTAAACCAATATTAAAATAAATCTTAATTAAATTTTTATTAAATACAAGCTTAAACCCGGTCTGCTTCGCTAGCCCAATCGTACAATTTGCTGATTTTAGCTTATTTAAGGTAAACAATATTCTAATTTAAAGGAACCCGTGTTTTAAATTTTACCCAAATTGGCCCAGTCTATTAAACGCATTTTCTCGGTTTACCCCCTTTTTGGTAATTTTTTAGTGACAAAGTTTTTTTTTCTCAAATAGATGTCTGTATAATAGTAGAAGCTAAAATAAACCTTTATTTGAATTTGATCAAAGTTCACAAAAATATTTTATATTATAAAAAGTAAAATTTTTATCCCTATAAGTTTGAATTTCCATAAAGTACCAAATATGTATGACGAACCTAGTGAAATAATATTACTATGTTTGCTGGTTTAGTAGTAGCATTAGGCCCAAAAAAGTACCAAAAACATTTTTTTACCCATTTTCCCCATTTTGGTATCTTTTTCATCCACATTCCAGTGTCAAAATTGTTCTCTCAAATGGAAGTCTGTATAGTAAAAGTGAAGCTTTACACGAATTCTATCAAAATTCTAAAAAATTTGATTTTATTAAAGTACCAAAAAGAAGTACAATTTTTATCCCTATAAATTTGAATTTCCAAAAGGTGCCAAAACCGTATTCATATTTTTGGACATGTGACGAATGCAGTAAAAATATAATTTCTCCTTCTATAATTGGTCTAAAAGTTGCAAGGAGCTCCAAAAAAGTACAAAAATAATTTATGTACCCGTTTTTATCCCCTAGTCATTCGAATTTCAAAAAAGTACCAGACACCTGTCCGCCAATTTTTAAGTAAAAAGCAATGATTTTTAAATTTTGTTTGTATCGTGTTTAGTTAAGCAGATAAAAGGTTACCGATTTTTCCCTCTTTTACCCTCTAAATATTAGAATTTCCAAAAATTCCGTCTTAGTAAATCTATGCAACGGGAGAGGAACCCACAGTCCAAATTTCATGTCTCTAGCTTTATTCGTTTAAGCTGTACTATGATGTGTCAGTCAGTTGGTCAATTTCAATCGTGGCTCTTTTACATTCAAAATGTCCCAAAAACTTTTAGAATAATAATTCCTTTTGGACTATCAGTATCATGCTGTAAAAATTTCAAAGCAATCGTTCCAATGGTGTGGACAGCTATATAATACAAACATACATTCATACAAACATACACACATATTTCTTCTTTATATGGCCGAATACAAAAAATATCTTCCTTAAGCTTTAAAGTACACATTATTTACCAAACTCTTTGAGGCACCTGTATTGAAAAAACATATGCCAATCAGTATTTAAACTAATTAATGTTTTAAAGAATTCTGGCTGTGATAACATATTTCTCAAACAGGGGCCACATTACGGCATTCCATATTGATAGAAAATAAAAAAATTCTAATTGGAATTCCTCTAAAAAATGCAAACAAAACTGGTACGTTCAAACAAAATTTCGATTGATATAGAAATCATAACTATTTGCATTAAAATTGTAACACAATAATAAAAAAAATATTCAAATATTTTTATGCCATCCTTCATCACCACTAGTGAGAGGGGTATATATAAGTTTATCTTTCCGTGTATTATAACAAGAAGTGTTTTCAGTGTTGTTAACATTGTTGTATCAATGTTTGTTATACTCTGTAGTTTAAAGCTACACTAATCACATTTCGAATATCTTACGTTTCTCTACGGTTTATTTTCCGTAATGCTTTGCAGTAGGAAAATATCTTTTAAATGAAATAATTTTAATGATCCATTTCACTGTATTTTAGTCCACTTCAAAACTTACAACTCTGTTATTTTCTCTATTTAAAAAAAAAAAGATTATGTCCTTATAATTAATAAATAATTGCAAATAATCAGTAAAAAAGTAATACACAATATTTTCACCCTAAAGCCACCTTTTATTATTTTATTTTCTTTATCCCCCTTTTTAATGCGAAAATAAATTGTGTTCATTAAAATTATAACCAACCAACGTATTTACTATAAAAGTCATTAATTTCGTTTTTAATTGTAGGTTATAATCCATTTTAATTTAAGTTTTTTACTATCTCGTCTCTTCTAGAGCATGAAAGGCAACTTGTTTAACCAGCAAAAAAAAAATTAAATAAAAATTAATAATAGTTTGTTGTTAAAAATGCAAAAACAAAAAAACTTGGATAATTAATCATTTAATTTATGATCAAGCAGTAATTTATATTTCAATGTATTAATAACATATATGAAGTAAATTATTTATTAAAAAAATATCAACATAATATTTTGCAAACTTATATTAATTGAATTAACTGATTGAAAGATGGGTTGGTTGTCTTTGTGCACAAATATGACGTAATAAGGTTAAGTGCATATCTATCGTATTTGTTTGCAGTAAGATTTGAATTTGTCATTCTTTAATTTGGGTATTAAACTTTAGTTAAAGTTTTATTTTTAAATAAAAGTATATAATGTAATGTATATGTTAAATTTTTAGAAGGGTTAATATAAGGAAATAATTTTTGCTCTAGATATAGTAAAAGATTTTTTTTTTTTTAACACGATATATTTCTTATTGAATCTTCTTTTACTAAAGAACTAACAATAAGTAATCAAATCTTATGTCTAAGTATAATTAATAAGTCCAGCCAGTGTCGGACGAATATATTTATTTAGTATAGCTGGTGACTTCAGTTTACCGTTTATCATTCAAGCCTTTGTCGCAGGTCTGCTGTGTCCTTAGGATATGGTGGATATGGATATGGATTTGGATGGTGTTCAAGTTTGTTTAAATGCACTTCAACATTTTTTGAGATTTCGTTTCTTATTAGAGCCACGTTAAGGTCTCTATGTAAGTACGAATTTTTAATAAACCATTGGGCTGCAGTAATCATGCGTAGTATTTTGTTTTGTAGCTTTTGAACTTTCTCAACATTTGACGCTGAGGCTGTACCCCATAACTGACTTCCATATCGCCGTATGGGCTTTAGAATAGAGTTATAAATTAAAAGTTTACAAATTAGGCTCAGTACGGAGTTTCTGCCGATGAGCCAATTTATCTGAGAAGCTTAAAGTTTAATTTGGATTAGGATTCCCGCGTAAGACGTCGTATAGTGAAAGATAAAAATATTTTTTTAATTCAATCAAAATTCAAGAATGTCATGGGTATTAAAATAACATATGATCAGGTCAAACTTCAATTTTATTTGCTACAATATTTGGTTGATTTTTTATTTGGCAGTGCTGAAGCTTAAATACCCTCCATCAACTACAAATTACTTGCAAACTTTTATAATGCTCCGGTAAAATTTTAAAATTTTAATATATTATGTAATATAAAGAAAGATAAGGTAATCTAAATAGAAAACATAAACGGGAAATAAAAAGTTTTCGATTAAATAGATTTTATTTTATCTAACCACTATCGCACTTTAATCGCAAAGAAGAGTCTATTTGGTTACTTATGCAAGTCTATATATTTAAGTTTTATTTTCATTAATAGCTTTTTAATTTAATTTTTAGAATTAAATCTTTTTTGGCAATTTGGGTAATCAGTACTTATAAAATATTTTGACTTAATATCAAATCTTTACTTTTCAATGCATTTTGAAAGCAACAGTTGCACACATTTTTTTCCATTCACTTATAATATTCGCCCCATTCGATTTAAAATCCCTTCGAAATTATACGCACTACTAAAGAGAACAAACACAGTTTTGACGTTATATCACGTTTGATAACAAGAAAAATTTTTGGAAAAAGTAATACATTTTGTTACCAAAGTCAACTTATTTTGCCTTTCGGGAACTATATAAAGACTTTAGTAAACAAATAATCAACATTTTAAGATTAAATTATCGACATTATTAGATTAAAAAATTTTGAGAATTGATTGAAGCTTTTTTTAAAATTAAAAAAAATTTGCTGTAAAGAATATGACAGTTTTTTTGTTTATAGAGAATTGGTTGCTTTCCCTCTTCAAATTAAATTCTTTAACAATAACAGTTTGCAAAGAACAGAAAAAATTGTCATATAAACTTTATTAAAAATTACAATATTTTTACTGATGGTATTATGGAAAGAAACAGGAGCCTATTTTGTACTTTAAGTCTGGGACAGTATGTGTCCACATATCAGGTAGAGAGCTTGGTTTGCTTTATGCTTTGGATGACCTGTTAAAAAGTCAAGTCGATTAAAATGAGTTTGCGGCAAACAAAAGTGCTTGCAGGATCAAGTAAACATAGAAATGAGATGGCAGATAAATGTGCCTAGAATTTTTTGTTCCTACTTAGTCGCTTTATCTAATTTTCGATTCCAAGCAGAAATAATACTAGGCAGATGGAAATATGTAGCTAAATCGGCTCAGAAAGTCACATTTAATAAGAATATGTGAATTTTGCTAAGTCTTATACCGTAGACAGACGACAGTGTTAATTTGCATTAAAAGTTCACTAATGTGAATTAAAATTTTACCCTGAAAGACGACAATTTTTGATTTTTTGTTGCTGAGAAAGCATTATTTATTTGAATGAAAGTTGAAATTACTTTTGCTGAAACTGTTTCATAAGGTAAAAATTGTAAATGTACTAGCAACCATTACTCTGAACATGTTGCTACAAGTTGGGATCGCAGTAGGACACTCTAAAATAAGAGACAGGCAATTGTGAAAATTTTTAGGTTTATATTAACTTTATAAATGTGTCCGTTAATTTTTGTACGTCGCAAATCGGTGGCACGTTTCATCTACAGCTCTAACAGAACCTGTGCATCGCTATCGCACCACAAACTGCGGTTTTTTTTCTACTAGAAAATCTTAAAATGGAAAAAATATGTTAATATTTTAATATGTATTTCTTTTTCTTTTTCTTTTTTTAATTTTAATTTTATTATTGTCAACTTTTTGACAGTATTGCCATATTGAAATAGCTAAATTCAGTAAAAATTCACTTTGATTTTGTGCATTTACGGCAAATCTAATACACATTGTTTTGGAGATAATTTACAAGTTAATTTGAATTAAGACAACTAATGCAAATTAACGCTGTCGTCTGTCTACGCTATTATATGAATATTTCTTCACACAGAATTACAAACTAGTATATACTTTCTGCCACAACCTGTGGTGGTTGGGGGTATTTAAATCCCGGAAATTAAAATCCCAAATTTCAATTTCAACTATCAAAGACAACAAACAATTCCAACAAACACATTTTTTATAGTAATTTATATATTTTTACAATTTGTTTATAAAAAACTGTTTACGTACTTTTAAAATAATTTATAGCAAAAAAATAAAATTAAAAACACATATACATATAACTGTGCATATGGAACCACACCATACACATAAACAAACAAAGAAATTACCGTAGTGTGTGGTACGTACAGCTGCCATTTATTGTAACATTATAAACGACCTTTATCCATACAGTCTCAATGGCGCTGTAAATTATGTTTTATTATGCAATAAAGTCACCCATAAAAATTTTGCTATAAATTAAATTAACTACTAAATATTGCTGATATTTTATTGGAATGTTGTTGTTGTTTTTTTTTGTTGTTTTTTGTATATTTTTTCAAACATTTATTATGTTTTCTTTGGGTTTTAGTTCAGTAAACGTTATTTAAATAATATTTACGGCACATGCACAGTTTTGTGCTAATATTTCAAATTTATTTAAATTGTTTTGTATATTTTAAGTTTAACTAACACAAAACCTTTAATAAATTGTATCAATCATACAATTTTTTCAAGTAAATAATAAATTCAAACAACAGAATTCGATGTGAGAAAGTCACAAAAAACTTAATTTGAAAATTAACTGGGTGGCATTTATTTGCTATATTTTTTTACTTGTTTTTTATTCAGCAAAATTGCAGCTGGCAGTTAATAATACTTTTGGTTATTTTTTTTCTTCTTTATTTGACTATACAAATTACGTTAAACATAGTGTACCTTAATTAAGGGTTATTTTGCAGTGCAAAACATTTAGATCTTCATTATGGTAGAGTGTAATTAAATGTTGGCTGCAAAAACAAACTTATAATTTCGAAATGCAATTAACATACAAGTCAGCGTGTTTTTTTATTACTGTCACGGTGTAAGAAAAGTTGTTAATATTGACAAGTGCTTAAAGGAATGTTAAAAATTGTATTTGATACAATGGAATGTTGGCAAAATATTATCGGTTAGTAAAATGAGTTTAAGGTTATTTAAGTTTCCTTACGCATTTTGTTAAACAAGTTTTTTATTTGATAACAAAAATGCTGTATTTTTTAGTCCATAATAATTCAATAGCCGAACGTAGAATAGATTTCCAAGCGCCTCGATCTTCTGCGCTTTTCTCCAATTTCTGACACCAAGTTTTGAGATGTCTTCCTCCACTTGATTTTTCCATCGAAGTTTCGGTCTTCCCCTTCTGCGCGATCCGTCACCAGGTTGGTAATCAAATGACTTTCTAGCTGGAGCATCTTTATACATTCTTACAACATGACCTTGCCAACGCAATCGTTGTAATCTAATACGCCTTACTATGTCAATCTCGGCATATAGCTCATACAGCTCGAGGTTCATACGACACCGATATTCTCCGTCAACGCAGATTGGTCCATAGATTTTACGAAGAATTTTTCTCTCGAACACTCCAAGTACTGCTTCGTCTGCTTTAGCAAGTACCCATGCTTCAGAGCCATATAACAGCACGGGTAGTATCAGTGTCTTGTAAAGAGTGATTTTTGTCTGTCGAGAGGTGGCCTTGTTCCAAAACTGCCTACTTAGTCCAAAGTAGCATCTGTTAGCCAGTATAGTCCTTCTTTTTATCTCAAAACTGATGGTGTTTGTTCTGTTCATGGCAGTGCCGAGGTAGATAAAATCGCTGAATATCTCAAAGTTGTAGTTTCCAACTTCCACTGTCTGCCCGAGTCTACTGCACTGCACGTCTTGTTTTTATCTCTGTTTACTGCCAGACCCACTTTGGCAGATTCCTTCTCTACTTTCTCAAAGGTGCTAGTTACTGCTCGTAATGTTTGACCCATGATGTCGATATCGTCGGCGTAAGCGAGTAACATGTGTTGTTTGGTGTATAGTGAGCCAGTTCTATTTACATTTGCGTCTCGTATAACCTTTTCCAACAGGATGTTAAATAGATAACACGATAGACTGTCTCCTTGTCTGAAACCTCGTTTGGTACTGAACGGCTCGAAGAGGTTCTCTCCTATTTTAACTGAGGATCTTGTGTCATTTAAGGTCATCCTGCAAAGTCATATCGGTTTTGCAGGGATGCCAAACTCAGACATGGCTTGAAACACCTTTGAACGTACGGGGCTATCGAAAGCAGCCATGTAGTCGATAAATAGATGGAAGGTGTTGATCTGTTTTTCTTAGGTCTTTTCCAGAAATTGGCGTTGTGTGAATATCTGGTCGATGGTGGATTTACCAGGTCTAAAGCCGCATTGATATGGCCCAATTATCTCTCCGACTTTAGATTTCAATCTTTCACACAATACGCTGGATACTATTTTGTATCCGATGGATGGATGTATACGATAGATTAAGGTATAATTAAAATCAAAAAGCGTGAACATGATGCACTTGTAGGAGGTAAAGTCTGCAGTAAATGATGCATGCGAATGTCTTGCATGTGTTGACATAAGGCCTGGGACTACATACAGATACATATTAAATATCTTGGGGTATAGGTAGGTAAAAAACTACCATTATCAGTTTGAAATTTTTTGAGTTAAATGCTTGCGAAGCAATAAATTTGTAGCACCGAAGTGCATAGGTTTTGTATTATACAAAAATTTTAAATTTATAATGCACTTGTCATATAATATATAATTGAACATGAAATAAAGTATACATTTTTAAAATAATTTATTTATTCTTAAGTTAATTGATATTTCATTTTATCGCCACAAACTCGTTTCACTTTCAATTAAATATAACAAACATTAACTTTTCATTTACATATTCCATTTTAAACATTTTAAATACATTTTATTAATAGTAACGTTTATGTTTTTCATATTCATAATTATTTCCTGCAATTGACATAAATTGTTAACATGTTTTTTAGCCTTATTATTTTAATAAATTGTTAATAGTAATAAACAGTTTGACATTTGCATAACGCTCATAAACGAACGAACAACTCTTGCATACAGACTAGCTAGCAGACAGGCAACAACAACAACATTAAAATATATATAAAAATTTTAATTAATCGCCTTCGACAGACGATAATTTATTACTTATGAAAATATATTAATACCCTATATAAATATTTAAGCAATAGAGTTGCCACGAATTTGTAATTATTATTTTAAAAAGCTTAAAGGCTTATGGTCATAATTTTGCATTAATATGACAACTAATTAGAAATCAACTAAATTAACATTTTTTCCCGATATTTAAGTCTTTTATTTAATTATATTTTTAAATTCATATTATGTAAACCGATTATATGAATATTTGTTTTAAGCTTTCCGTTTAATGGCAGCTCTTTTTTTTAATTTCGGTTTATGGTGTTGCTATAAATATCATTTTTACTTTTTGTTTTGTAAATTTGGCCTAAAATTTATTGTAAAAATTTTGTCAATGTCGTAAATGGTCAACCATATTTATAATATTTTATTTAATTTTATTTATAACCATTTACGTATTTTTTATTTTTATTTTTGTATAACAAGAAATTAATGAATACCAATAAACTATAAATTATATAATTAAACTTATACGAATTAAAAAAAAAATTATAAATTAAAAACTAAGACAACATACATATATACATACATACAAACATTATACATACGTACATGATTTGTTAAAATTAAAAGCAAACTTAATTTTATACACAAACTTTGCATATTTATAAAAATGTTTATATGTAAATGATTGTTAATTAATAATATTTTTAAATACAACTTTTGTAACTGTTTTCGTTTCGTCTTTAAAAAAATAAAGCTATAGTTGGTCATGTGCGCTTATATTATAATCTACAAAATAACATATAAAATGTAAAATTTCTCTTGGGACTGTGGTGCTACCTTAATAACTGGCTCAGGACTAATGGATTGGATGGATTGAATAAGCCTTAATGAGCTGCATCCTCGGATGAACTCACATCGTACCATGTTTCCCATAAGATTTGATAGAAGGCAATAGAGGGATGACGTAGACATGATTACCAATACAGTTTTGCTTATGCCTAAATTCACATTCATTAATCAACTATTTGTTAACTAAAATTATTATTATTGTTTAACTAATACGGGCTTTTGGTAATGGCAAGCTAAGAGCTGCCCAGCCAAAACTGGGTAATAAATTGCTCTTACTCATTAGCATACTTTTCAATGACTATAAAATACCATCTGCATTACTTAGAAGTAGTTTTTTAATAACAAGATTATATTGTGAAACGCAATAACTTATTTATGAGATATATAAAATGAAATAAATGCTGCATACATTTTGGCTGACAAAGGAGCCACTTAAATTAACTATTATGTTTCTCGTTTGGGTTAACATACCTTAAGTATAAATAATTATATTTTCAACGGATGTTTATGAATTTTATGACGTTTTTCAAACCGACTCTAAAGGTTTTTTTTTAAGTTTTTCTGTAAAACGTAACGTACAGAAGTAACAAAATTCAGTTTTGTTCTTAGAAAGCCGAATATAAAACATTATTGATAAGGACTTATGTTAGACCATGCAATCAATTGGATATTTTACTTATTAAAAGCAAAAAATTATATTATATTTTAAAAGTATTGATCCCTGATTTATAATCTAACGGGCTGCTTTATTTGTTGATATTAAGTAGTTACTTAATGAAATTAAAGTAATTACTTCTTAAAATCCCTATTTGTAAGTGGGGGTGGTAATGACTTATTTAAGTCATTATTTGTAAAAGGGCGGGGTAAGTACTTGTCTCAAATGACATCGCTGTAATGGGTTAAAATTAACTCATTACAAAGCAATGAAAGTTTTTGATGGGTGTATATAAAATAAAATTTGCCTATGCCTATATTACACGAATATACAAAGCAACATGCGCATGTGTCTCTGACGTCAAGAAAATCTTAAGCATATCGGTAACATTTTTAAAATGAGTTGTAGGGGCTACATGCGGTAAATTTTGATTGTACACGAAATATAACTGGGTCTTTTTAAGGCTAGAAAGTGAAAGTACACAACATATCGCAAATGTCGATTTATGATGACGACAAAATTACGTCAGAGTCACATGCGCATGTTGCTTTTTACATTTCGTGTACTATAGGCTTAAGGCTTTGCCATTAGTTAACTAATAACGGTGAGTTTGGGCATAAGTGCCGTGAGTAAAATTTAACCGGCTAAACCATTGCCTTTAGTTAACTAATGACAGTGAATTTTGGAATCAGTGTTATTATGTTTTCTTTCTTTTTTTACTGAATAGTGAAAAATTAAAAATCGTTCAAGGAAAGTCTAAAACTCTGGTCAAGTCAAGTTGATAATTTTTTATCACATGGCATAGGTTACTATACCAGAGGTATTTCTCTGTAGTGTTGACTCCTCACTGAAACGTCGAACAAGCCGTTTAACACTTAATATATAAGTCATTTTAGTAGATATAAGACAGTCTACAAAAGTCTACTGGAATGCAAAATCGTGAAAGATGCATAATTACTTCGCCTACATTTATTGTCATCAATTAACTCGTGTTTTTTCCAAAACCTTAGAATAAATTGTTGGGATATCTTATTTTTAATATATACTAAGCAAACTGTAGTAACATTTTTCAGCTGCCTTTATATAGATCTACATTTGTTATTATGGAATAACAATTAATAACGCAAATGCTTCTATTTCTTATTCAAATGTCCGCAATATAATTTCAATCAAAACAATCAGTGCTTAAAAATCTTCAAACAAATAATTTGCGCCCACTTGTTTGCTTATACGATTTGAATATTTATTTCGTGATAAATTTTAAATACAAAATATATTAATTATTTATATATTTTATTATGTTTTTACCCAAATAGACAATAGTCATTTGTTAAGATTTTTAAAGCTGACAGTTGGGTTTTTTTTTAATTTTGATTTTGCTGTAGCTTTTATTAGCACTTGATTAAAATTTATGCCCTGCTTTAAAACC
Organism: Paykullia maculata; assembly: GCA_003055125.1. NCBI lineage: Eukaryota > Metazoa > Arthropoda > Insecta > Diptera > Rhinophoridae > Paykullia > Paykullia maculata. Next base: position 24,114 of record NDXZ01011681.1, read on the forward strand.
ATATTTGTTAAAATTTTATGATACATTAATTAGATGTTGGCTGCTTCTAAATTAATGATTTTGCATAAATTTTGACAAATAATACGCTTTAGTTATAAGTTAGGTATTTTTAAAGTGGTGAAAAAAAAAATATGTTAAATATTTTTTGTATCATGAAAAACAAAACAACAATAAAATTAAAATTTTATTTTGGTTAAGATTTCTTTTTGTTTTACTTATTTTGAAAATGTTTATACAATTTAATAAACAAACAAAAGAAATATCTTGAGAGTAATATTTTATAGCACGAATGTCAATAAAAATTTCTTTTTTTTTCACAGCAACTTTTAAACAAGAGTTTTGATAACAATACGTTAAATAAGGAGATTTAGTGATAAAAAAATAAATATTTTATTGATATTTTATTATCTTGATTAAATAGAATAAATAGTAAAACAATATGCTTTTTGTTTATTAGAAACAGTCTGTGTTTTTTTACTAATCGCTAAAAGTGAATTACGTTATTTTAATTCTGTGAGTTCGTTTGTAACGATTATATTAAAACCGAATTCAAACAACTTTTTTTTGGTTTCTAAAGAATTTAAAAAAGATTCCCCTACCGATATTTTTAAAACAAAGTGTTGCAATATTTTAAAAAAATAATTTATAATTAATATGACGTTTAAATATTCTTAATTCCCTTTTAATTTTAATTTTTAAAAACATAATTACGACGTGTTTTAAAAATCTTCTATTTTTTATTAAATACAAGACCACATTAAAGCTTCTCAAAAAAAATTTTAAAGGAATTAAACAAAATTTAATTTTCTCCTAGAAACGGATTGTTGTTTACAAATTTGGCAGAAAACACAATTTAGTAAAAAATCACTATTGAGGTGTGCAAATTTGGTCATCTGTATATGCATCTTTACTTAAAATTGTTTCTTCCTAAACTAAAATTCTAAAGGCCCATCTTCTCTTCTCTAAATGTTTAAGATTTCAAATAAATCTGATTAGTAGTTTAAAAGTTAAAGTTATATATTATATATATATTTCTTTAAATAAACACTTAATTCGATATACACATACAAGCACATATTGTATTTGCGTACAAACACAATCTTGCAAGTAAATGCGCAGGCTTTTAACTTAATGCGTAACAGAAGTAGCATGTTATGGTTGTAATGGTTCATGTAAAGATTGTTGTGGTAGAATTTGGAAACGCTTTCTATATATTAAAAAAAAACCCATTTTATTCAATAAGTTCACAAATAATTTCGCTTTTGATTATCTTTTATTTTCTTTTGAAACACTTAATTAGCATTAAAAAACAATTTTTATATATATTTTTTACATAATTTATCTAGTAAAATCACCACATTTAAAGCACTTGCAATCAGTGGGCTCACGCAAACGTATATCCATGGTGGCCATATCTTGAGAAGTTAAACGGGTACCATCTGGATCATAGCAATGTGAAAGAGTAATGATTTTTTCCTTGAGAAAACTTTCGCGACAGCAATAACACTCCTGTTTAAAGATAAATAATAATTAATTAAACAAAAAGTTCCCAAACACTTTAACGCACTTAACTCACTTTCAGAAACCCCGTGGGCGTTATAACAGATGGTTGCACTTGGCTGTTGCACAAACCCTCACACTTATTGACTATAACATCGGCATTACAGGTCCGTTGCATGCGACCCAATTCATCAAACTCCTCTTTGATTAAATGTATTTCCGACTTAATAGTTTCACAATTTTCATCACCTTTTCCTTGGTGATTATAACGCAAGGCTTCAACTAGATGATTCATGGCAAAAACTATATAAATTATAAATATTTTTAGCGATAATTTTAATAATTTAACCATAATGTTGGAATAACTTCACGTCAGAACAATAACTATTGTATTACTCTAAAGGAAATAAGCTTTTATACTTTTATACGACGTTGCTGTAAGAAGGATATGTTTGTTGGTCTGATTAAGAAAAAAAATCTTATTTAATTTAGAATAATATATGTTAAGTTTATGTACAAACAAAACATTTATATTTATGATTATATTGATTGAATGATTGTGTTACACTCAGCGGGATGGCGAGACTTTAACGTAACAAGAGGTTATGAAAATTAAGGGAAAGTAATTTAGTGTCAGGGTAACCAGAATGAAAGATGTTAAGATGTTATCAGAGTTTCTTTAAAAATAAAAAAGATGCAAAAATATTAATATTGTTATGCTATTATTTCTTTTTAAAACCTACAAACCTACATCAGCATATTTTTTGATTGATATTTACATTAAAATACATAATATTAATAAAAGATCGAGTTTTGTTTCTATCTCTCATATAATTACTATTCTTAAAAATGACGTTAACACTCATTGGAATTGACTGAATGTAAGTTTCTTACTTGTATTGAACAGAAATTTGTGTCACTTGTTTTTTTCGATTTAGGTAAATAATACTCAGTTTTAAGTAAAAACTTAATTTTCAATAAGAATTTGTGTCCAAATTAAATTGTCAAAGAAGAATTGGTCTAGTTAAATTAGCCAAGTTTTATTTCTGATAAAAGATTGTTGACAACCAAACCAAACAAATCTACGCGCTAAGTGTTGTCTAATCAAAAATGTTCATGCCCATACACATAGTTTAAAGCAAACCGAAATAGCATGACGGCAATGCTTTGCATTAAAAAAAATCAAATTTCTCAGTCGTTCGAATAGCGAACAGCAGCATTATTTAAAAGATCCCCTAAGTGCTACTTCCTGTTTGAAAAGTTTCAAATAAAATAGTTGTAATCCTTGCTTGACCTTTGTTACTGGTATTGTCAATTTTAGCTGTGATAGTTCTCTACAAAAGTAAAAAACAAATCTCCAAAATTTTGGGATAAGTTTAATTAAAATTTTGATTAAAAATATTTTTGGACTTATTTCATTTAAAAATAAAATTACATTTTGTTAACCCTAGCTTGGGCACCAATTTTTTTCTACGAAACGGGGCACTACCAAAAAATGTTCTCGCTTAAAATATAAATGACTACGTGCTCCCAAATGTTAATAGTGTCCCATAAAGAAAAAAATAAACGACAAAATCGCAAAAATAACGGTTAATAAATTTTTTTAAATTTACTTGAAAAGCATAAAAAATTAGTCACTGAGTTTAACCAATAACCATATTGGGCAATAAATATAGAAAATACAGATGTTAGGAAAACCAAATATTTACATATCGCTCATTTACTCAAACAACGTCATAACTCAAAAAAACTTGTTTTGCAGAAAATGAGTTTAAAGTTTTCAATTTACATACAATTCAGTGGAAATATTAAAAGGTTTTCTTCTATCAAAAGGTGAGCTTACACGCAATTTAAATGAATTTTTTACACAATATAAAATATAGTGAACAATTCTGCATCATTAACTTCGGAATTTCATTTTTTGAGCTATGACGTTGTTTGAATAAATGAGCGACATGTAAATAGTGCCTAAGCTAGGGTTAAACTAATTAAAAATAAGAAAAAAATTTTATATAGAAACGATTTTTTGGTTCAATTAGAATAAAATTTTTTGCCAAACTAAATTTTCTATTATCTTAGAAAAAACTTCATATAAAATAATTTTTGTATAGAAAAACTTAATTGTTCTCAAAATTTTTATCTAAAGCACAAAAGTTTTTAAACAATTAAATTACACCCAAAAATCTGTAGTAGGAAAACTTTCCCCAAATTCAGTAAAAAAAAAATTTTATAAAAAAAATTTACAATGATAAAATAATTCTCGTTAAAATAACTCTGCAAAAGAAAACTTTTATTTGTTATAAATTTTCTATAGCAAATATGAGTTAATGAAAAAAAACATTTTTAATAAAAAAAACTTTATCCCAGCCATAAATTTAGGGCAATGGGTATTGTAAGTAAAGGTGTAAAGTTTTTATTGGCACCCACTTTGGAATGGCCGGGAACGATTTCTTTGTTGCAATGTCTATGCAGCTCACGACCGCCATTTTGGCTAGATATTCCCCGGAAAATGACTGTCGAATACCCGTTCAAAGCTAGCGAAACTTAGTTTTTACCAACATAGTGCCCTGAGTTAGATCAAAGTCTAAGGAAGTAGGAAGAAGGAGACAAACATACCATCTGAAAAAAACTCAACAACAACGTCTGCCTGGAGGGCAGCTGGCAGCCCCAGCACCAGAATCGGACGCAGAAGCCTAATCAGCTGCTTCGTCTTAAAACTAAACGATTACCGAAACCGATGCTCCTTATAGGAATGATTGGAATATAAATATATATATATATAAATTCTAGTAGAGGGTAACTTAAGGCAATACGAATTTTTTATAGAAAATTTTACCTTAATATAAAAAAGAAATATCCCAATATGAACTCCTAATGGAAAACGTTTTCACTGCCAGTTTTTATGGTTTATATCTCTATATAAAATTTTGTCCCCAAATTAATTAACTGTCAGCTTTTCATATCAAGCCCCTGAGCCCCCCATCTAACATATATTTGTGCAGCACTGCTCATAACGCATCATTAACAACCAAATCATTAATTTTCTTATACAATGTTGCATATTTAAAAGCAGCACCTTTTAGCTGAGTGTAGAAACATTAACAATATTAGCATTGCTGCCACCATATTTTCGTTTGATGAAAGCAAACAGAAAACAACAACAACAAAATATGAATATACTTAAGAAATAATAATTTCATTTAAGTGGAATTTATGTTATTTAATACTTATAAAAAGCATGCACTTCACAAAAAAACATAAACTTTTAACACAACCAGCAAAAAAAAAATAATATGATGTGAAACGTATAATGAAAAATTTATAGCAGCAACACAAAACACACATACATATTACTACAGAAACATAAACAACATTGCAACAAGTTCGTTCAACTATTAATTGTGGCATGTTATGAATGGCGTCACATGAATGCATTCAATTACATGTTTGCTTTTTTTTTGCCTTTTGCTGCCTTTCATGTGGCAAGTAACAGAGTAACAAAAAAAATATACTTAATAAATAAATATTGCTTGCGGCCTTCTTAGTTAGTGTTATTGTTAGTATAATGTTGTTGTCGTTGTGACCGTTTGCAGCAGCTACTGCTTTAAGCATAATGTATATAATTTAAGAGTAGTTGTTTTTTTTTCGTATTATTTTGATGTTGTTTGTTAGACTCATGTCGACATAACGAACTACAACACTATATTTATTTAAATAATAACAACAACTTACTTCGATAGCCGCGACCAGCAGCAACGTGCAACAGTCAACAAAAGTAACAATAATAATAACAAACATTAGTAGCAGTTGCGCGCGCAAATGCAACAAAATAACAATTTTACCTATGGTTGTTAATTTGTCAGTTGCGGTACATTAAATAGAGTTTAATTATTAATCATGCAAACTAAGTTGGAGAAGAAATAAATGAATAAATTATATATTTTTTTTTAATTTAATAAATGTAATGCAATAGCAGTAAATGATCAGGTTTCGTTTCCATAAATCACAAAAATATATAAAATTAATTCAAAAAACAACTGCAACAACAGGTAATGGTTTATGTTACAACTTTTTTAAAAAGGTGGTTTATCAAAAAAGTGTTATTGAAATACATAAAACATTTCTATCTCCCAAAAAGAAGGACCTCAAAAATATCAAACTTTTTTAAAATAATTCATAAAAAACTTTTTGGCTTAAATAACTTTTATTTTTTAAACACCCTTTTTAATGTCATTACTTCTCTATTGCTGCTACTGCAGCAACAGAATTTGATGTTTAGTTTAGTAATTTATTAAAACGTGTTTCAAACACTTTTTAAAAACATTTGCTATTAAAAAGGTAATCGTGAATCGTGCATGTCAAATTTAACAGTAACAACAATAATAATTATTGTGTTATTAACTGTTATATTACATACATTATTATCATTTTATTTAGGTCGTTAAATTTAACAGAAAAAAATAAACATTTTACATCTTATACAAAATTAAATTGTTGCAAGATTAGTTTTA
>NDXZ01011693.1:2933-13259 GCA_003055125.1 Paykullia maculata
CAGAATATATATACTTTATGGGGTCGCAAATGAATATTGTAGAAATTACAAACGGAATGACAAACTTACATATACTTGTCACCTCTGGTGAAGGGTATAAACATATACTACGACAACACTGATTACATATATTTTTGTATTCACTGCTAAGTCTTACAAAAGCAAAAATTCGGCTGTGCTGCTGCTTTACAGTTTTTGTGTTTTGAAAGTAAGTCGAAAGCACAGCACCTGCATGTGTTCTTTCAACTTAACGTTTTCTTTTGCTGTTGAAGAGCGCACAGCTACTTAGTCGGGGCTTACACGAGGAGAAACAATTGGCAGAAAAACTTCTGGAATTCTCTTTTGTTGTTTTTTTCTCGTTCACACAGACGAACATGTTGTCGGAAACATTCCAGTATTAGTTGTAAAAACCACACAAAACAACAACAACAACCAAAAAGAAATAAAGCAAAGAAAATGAAAACAAAGCATAACACCGAGTACCGAACACAAAAATGATACTCTCTTCCCCACACGTATTTTGCTCAAAACTAAATGTTTCCCCTCCAATTGTTTCCTCGTGTAAACCCCGACTTAGAAGCAAAGCAATTAATTTTTTTTAACTCTTGCTTTGATTTTACTTCGTACGTAGACGAGTAAAAGCAAAGCAACACTTTACGAAAGCAAAGCAAATAAAATACTTTTCAACAGTTGCTATTAATTTACAAAGCAGAAGCGAAAGCAATAATTTACTTTTTGAAAAAGAAACTGTTGCTTCAAAGCAAAAGCATATTAATTTAAGCTTTTGCTATTTTGCTGACAGTTTTTTAAACACTGATTAAAAGCATCTATTAACTGCAACATGCAATAAATGCGATGACAACAACAGCAAAAATAACAACAAGAACATGAGCGAAATAAAATGAAATTAAAAACAAAAACGAAACGCACGCTCCATAAAAGACTCATATAAACGACTTAATGGAGGGCATAAACAACAAATAGAAAACGATCACTTAAAAAATAATTCAACTAAATAAACATTTTTTAATTAAAATGTAAATGATATGAAGCACTTGATATTTAAATTTAAAAACAATATTGGTACATATGGACTAAAATAGGGTAAAACAATAGGAAGATATTTTTACATATGAACATACATTTACTGTGAGTGTTAAAATAAAGTAAACAGCTGTTTTATTTTATTTATTTACTTACAGTTATTAACAAAAGAAAAATGTCTCATTGCAGTTTAAAACGTCTATTCTGTATAATAAAATTTTAACTTTGTACAAACAGTAAACAAATACCTATAAGTTCCAATGGTTTTCAAAGAAACCCCTTGATCGTATGCCACCTACCCTAATACAACAATACGAAAGGAAAAGCGACTTATACAAATTTAAGTATTTTACATGCTAGTTATTTATTTAATAGTTTGTACATAACATAACATAACAATTTTAGCGGAATATCTTCTTGTTTCATACTTTTTAAAGCGTCATTTTTTAGTAATCGGGTCTTAGTTGTTTCTTTTTTAAGCTTTTAACGATACCTTATTTGTCAAATTATGATAAGTAGTTTAGAAGTTACGAGGAAACAGATGAACATACATACATACATACATACATATGTACATATGTACATACAAATTGGTAAAAATCATAACCCTTTTTCTTGTTTCGATGTAGTCGAATAAAAAAGCTGTTTTACAAAGAAAATACCTGTTTGTTTTATTTTAAAACTCCTTAAGATTTTAAATACTATACCCCTATGTTTCGAACAAAGAAAAATAAAAGTTCGGAATTCTTAAACTAATTTTATTCCAGAATTTCCTTTAAAAACTAAAATATTTAACTTTTAAAAATTGAACATTTAATTACAAAGATACGAATTTTTTATTTTTTCTTATTTATCCTCACTTTTTTGAACACCCTTTATAGTGACATTTGCATGGGGATAAACAAAATCAAAACAAACACACAATGACGATAACTATAAATGTTAATGACGCCAAAGTTTGCTGTAATATTTTTTAGTGAATCTGAATCTGCATGAAACACACACTTTTTTCATTTTCATTTTTGGGTTGTTGATTATCAGTGAAGTAAAGTACAAGACACTGATATGGGAGACTTGTTTTAGCATAAATATCTATGTATGTATGTATGTATGTATATAAATACGAGTTAGTTGTTGGCCACAGAGATGAGGAGGTGGGGCAACTTTGCCTCCTTGTTTAAAGTGGCGTTTTTCATTATATGTTTCGTTGTGCTGTTGTTGCGTTTTTTAATATTTTCGAATTTGTTTTGTTTATTTGTTGTGTTTGTCTTTAACAAAAAAGTTGAACTCATTTACACTTCAACAATTATGTTTATTGTTGTTGTTGTTGGTAGTCAGAGTTGTTAGAGAATATAAATATGTATATACATATGTATGTATATGTATAATAGATTAAAAAAAAAATAGAAGTTGATATATGATGTATCGTTTTCTCTTTTCCTTTCTCAAGCATCTATGTTTATCCGTAACTATTTCCTTTCTTCTTTTTATCCCACAGATATCACAAAGAGACCGAAGCAATGGATTTATGTGAGCTGTATCTTTATCTTTTCTTTTGCGGCTGCCTGTTCTACTTAACCTAACCTAAAGGGTGTCGTCCCAAGCTTTTGATTCGTTTTAATTTTTTTACAGCTGACTCTTGGATTAGTAGAAATTAAACACTTTATTTAAAAACAAATTGTTTTAACTTTGAAACAAAAAAGGTTTAAAAAAAAATGTAATAAAAAAAGTTTTATTGTAAAGATTTATTGCAAAATAGAGTTAAATAAACAGTTGAACATCTTTTTGTTTTTTAACCCATCCGAGGTGGGTTAAAATAAATTAAATTAAAAATCAAATAATGTCGGGCATCAACACTATATATACATATGTTTACTATAACAGATCATCAGACATCAGACGTAAAATATATTTCAACATTTTTTTCCAAAACTTTTTACAATTAATTCTTTTAAATATTTCAACATTTTAATATTTTATTTAACTTTTTTCTTATTTTCATCATTTTAATAATGTACATTGCTCAAGTTGGTAGTTTTTTGTCTTTGTAGTCATCGTCAAACCATGTTGTAGCTGACTGCTGGGGCGCACGGTAGCGTTAGATCTTGTCTTGTTGAATTAATATAACAAATAAAGTGACAGACCCCTAATGAACTCACAAGACCCAGATTTTTATTTTTTTTTTTTTTCTATATGTATGGATATGTATATATGTATATATTGGTTTTTTTTATTGTTTTGATTGTTTTTTAAGATGCAGTTGTTGCTGCAATATTATCCAATTGCATTTTGAAAATGATGTTTTATTGCGGTTTGTTGTACAAATTTATTAGTGGCACTTTGTAATTTGTTTCGCTGTGTGGCATCTGTTTTATTTTATTTGTACTCTTGTGACTTTTAAAGAATCATTTACGCTTTGGACTACAAATTATACTTAAAATCATAGAAAATTTTCAAGTGGCTTTAAAGCTAACGCAATAAGCTATAAAGCAGTTTGTGCTAAAAACTAGTTACGTATTTTAGATTTTTTTAAAACTAATAATATTAGGTTTGAAATAAACAATCTTTGATGAGTTGTATGAACTTTTTACATTTTTTTTCCAAAAATATTGCTCCTACACATAGTTTATGGACAATTTCTCTTGCAACTGTAAATAAAGCGAAAGTTAGAAGAGGATTTTATCAGTTTAATTGGATTATTGTTAACAAAATGGATTAAAAGTCATTGATGGGCGCAAACATATTTAAAAAATGGCCACAAAATAAAAAAGTTACTTGACGCAAATAAAAGTGATGAGCAAATAGGTAACATGTATGAAGGTACATCATATGTACATATATAGTATATACTCGTATGTACATACATATGTGCGTTTGCATATTTACAATGTTTGTTAAAATGTAGAAAAAGTTTAAAAACAGAATCTTTCGTAAATGTGCAAATTATAAAGGAAAGTTTTTTGTTTTCTTTTGTAAACGTCCATTTTAACTGTTATATTTTAGGTGACTGTTTATTAGTCTACCATTTTTTAAATATTTGAATTTCAGAAAATATTAAGTTTTTTAGAAGATTGGCAACGCAATTAGACATACAAACATTGTTATGTACAAAGTTCATAATTCATACAGTTAGAGCTAGAACAAAGAGCAAAAGTTATTGTTTGAACTTTCGCAAGACCATATAGGTACATACATATCTATTTTCAACAAAACCTTTTGTAAAATCAACTAAAAGTTATTAAACTTTAAAGTAAAAGAAAGTGTTTATTTTTGGTCTTCATTAAAATTTTTTGTTTCGGATTTTAAATAAATTATTATAAACAAATTTTAAGGAAAAATCGAATTTTTTCATAATACATAACTACATACACATTTGCAACCGTTTCGAGCGTATGTTTCGAAGCAATTCACAAGCTAACTTATGATATCATAATGTTATATGTCCTAAACATTTTAAATGGTTTAAGTTGCTTTTCATACTAAAAGTGTCCTAAAATAATATGACTCTGAATGCTATGTTTATTGTGCTGTCGTAAACTATACTTAGCCGAATGAAAAAAGCAACAACAAAGTACCTTAACCATTTAAAATTTTTAGGACATATGACATTATGATATCATAAGTAGCTTGTGAATCCATCAAATATTTATTAAACGTTTCAATTGTAAACAACGAGCAATGCCGATAATTGATATTTTATAATTCACACGACTAAAAACGTCGACTGTAATCAATGAAAGAAATGGTTAAATTACCATTATAAAAACCCTAATAAAAATATTTTCATATGTACGTCAGCAAGTAGGTTTGTGTATGAGTTATTAAGTTTTAAACCTCCTCTTTTGCAACAATAGCAACAAACAAAACTTTTACAATCATGAATAGAAACATTTTAGTCATTGTTGCGCATCAATAAATATTGAATCACAAACAATTTTTGATCATTTATTCGTTTTGTTTTTTGTGTTTTTGTTTTGGTTTTCTAGCCTTCTTTATGTGAGCGTGTGTAAATATACATGTAAATGTGACAGTGACAAAAACCAAAGTCAACAACCACAAACTTACAATAGAAAAAAATAAACTAGTTTTACGAGACGGCAATAATCAAAAGAATAGAAAAAAATTTAAAAAAAATTATAAAACTATTTATATAACAAAAAATCAAAAAAAAAAATCGTGCAGACAAAAGATACAATTTATGAACATTTGCATTATGGGAAGCAAATATAGACAAAACGACAAGAAAAATACAAAAACAACAGAGAGAAAATTTTATAGAAATCATTTCAGCAAAAAGAAAATTTTGTATATTTTTGGCAACAGCATCAACATTTTAAATAAGATGAGAAAGAGAAAATTTTTCAATGAGATGAATAAAATATATAAAAAGAAAAGTTGGATACGTACAGAGATAGTAGCAAATATTTTGCAGACTTAACAAAAATGTATATATGTTTGTAGGACCAATTATTGGTCCAGGATAAAAGTTCCACTCACTTATTAAAAACAACGTATCGATTGTCAAAAGTTAACACCACGTAAAGGTTTTGATCAAGGTGTATGTATTTTACAAGGTGTTGACAAATGTTTTATACAACAAAAAATTTAAATGGACTCGTGACACTACCTTAAACATACATACGTACATACATATGTATGTACATCAATACACTAAGTTATGATTCACATGCCTACATAATCGAACGAAAAATATCTTAACTGAATTCTGTGCCACAATGAAAAAAAAGATGCAGAAAAAAAATATAATGTAACTGCACACTTAGATTTTAGAAAAAAAACTTAATATAACAAGTAAGAGCGCTATATTTGGCTGGGCCAAATCTTATATACTCTTCACCATGTGTGGCCCATTTGGGCAAATTGTCCAATTTTGTTCAAATATATCTTTAGTTTATCTCAAAGCTGCAAAAAAAAAATTTTTTTGTGTAAAAAAAAGAGGCATTCGACTTTTTTTTGCTTATATCTTAGCCGGTTATTTATGGATCTTGCCAGTTTTTAATAACGATTTTCTCGAAAGTATTTCCCCTGGGATCTACGAAAACTTGATTTCAACCAACACACGGACAGACGGATAGACGGACATGGCTAAATCGACTTCCCTACCTATAAGGATCAAGAATATGTATATATACTTTACAGGTTCGCAAATAAATATTGTAGAAACCTAACCGTGCACATTAATAGTGGAATAACCCATACAAATTTTTAAAATTCTAATTGTTTGATGTGTTGACCCGTCAAACGGATTCTACTATCGAAGACACCGAGGAAGCGTGACAGACTAAATATTTAAAGGCGGGTTCAGAAAGAACAGGCGTGAAATGCTGGACACATACAACTTCACAAGGTTAATTCTAGAGAACCGTAAAAATAAAACAATGTAATCGAAACATGATCAACAAGTTATGTACGATGGAACAGCTAACGCTGAATACACCCCAACTATGAAACTATATAAAATTTTTCACACTTGGAAAAATTCACATACGGGTGTGAATAAAATCTTGCTGCTATAAAATTGCAATTACATTAAATGCGATCAAATTAAACGCGCCGTAACTGTCAATACAAGCATTATAACATTCTATTCGATAGACTGCGACAAGAATTTTTTTTACAAATTAATAACATAAAATACAAAACCAAAATTAAAAAAAAATATCGAAATAAAATTGCAAGAAAACATTTCGATATATCGATTTATTACAAAGTAAAATATCGACGAAATATCGATTGATATATCGATATTTTTTACCCAAACCTTATTTTTACTAGGCGTTGTGTAATTTGAAATAACTGTCTTTACTTTCTTTGTTACATATTTTAAAAATTAATCGAATATACAGTAGACTCGCGGTAACGTGACCTATTAAAAACCGAGCGTGTTCACGTTTGCAAAGTTGTTCATGTTGTCGAAGGTGTAATTCTTTAAATTTTTCAAATAAATTAGACATGTGTTTTAACTCAAAATCATTTCGGTTGTGTTTGGAAGATCTTCAGCTTCAAACTGCTTTTTTTACCTGTGGTACAAACGATATTTAATTTTTAAAAATGGCAGCTGTCATCTATGACGATTTAGAGCAATTGTAGTCCACAGAAGATTCAAAATTTCTAAAAGAGCTAGGATTTTTTGCCTCTCTAACCGCAAGAAGTTTAACTTTATGTAGCCCTGTTGCGTTTGTCAAAGCTAGAAGAGTGACGCGCTGTTGTTCCGTTTTTCTTCCAGGAGCATTTTTTTCTTGAGATGATACGTATGTTCTGTTAGGTAGTAGCTTCTAAAATAATGCCGATTCGTCTGCATTATAAATTTGATCGTGAGACAGGCCTAGCTCTTTATTTTGGCTTGTTCTTGAAAGGGTCCACAAGTTCAGTCTAGAATATAACTTTTCTCCACTTATTTTTATAAAATGAACACCATAACGCTTCGTAAATCGTTGCAATCATCCATCACTCGCATTAAAATAGCTCTGAGTTTCTTTAATTTTTTATTTAACTATTAATCCATTAACAGTATAATTTCTTATTTCTGTTGGAGAAACCTACTGTACAGTGCTTTTATCATTTTAGGAAGTTCAGACGTTTTTTTTTTTGATAGCGCAAATTGTTGACTTTGCAACACTGTACTGCTTTGCTAAGCTAGTTACGCTTGATCCTCCTTTAATTTTTTCTATTACATCCACTTTTTCATTTAGAGACAAGAATTTTGGTAGTTTTTACGACATTTTTCACGAAAAACTTTAGATAAGATCATGCCAAATCAGCAGCGCGCACTAAACTAAATGTCAAGCCACATCAAAAATGTGTTCACGTTATAGGGCTTTTTCATCGTGTTCACGCTGCAGAGTAGTCAATGTAAAAAAAATTATGTTCATGTTAGCCGGTGTTCACGTAAGGCGGTGTTTTTGTTACCGCGAGTCTCCTGTATAAATTCTTTTTTTTTAGCACTCTTTTGTCATATTAATTTTACCTAAGTCAATCGCAATCTCAAACTCATCCTAGGAGGGCGCAATGTACTTACAATGGAGCAAAAAGTTATATATTTATGTCTTAATATATATAAATAGAAAATATAGAGCCATTTCCTCAAATTTTTAGTTAGCTTTTCTTTAAATGTTAGTAGTTTTTGTAGAGCAATATTTTACAGGGTACATTTGTTTTAAAATTTTTTCTTATTTATATTTTCAAGTAAAAAATAAATTTAAAACTAGCAAGAGCGCTATATTCGGCTATACCGAATTTTATATACCCTTCACTACGTTCTCTATGTCTATTAGTAAATTTTTTTCAAAATACATAAACATTTTTCTTGGGTTTTTTTCCCAATATAATCATTATTGTGTTAAAAAACAAACAAAAAAAATTTTTTTTTGCTTAAAAATCGAAACATTTTTTTCTTTAAAATTCCCCAAAAGACATGTCTTTACACACAAATAAAATTTTTTGAGTAAAAAAAAAACTTTAAAATAACGAGGCACATGTGTGTGTGTAAAGGGTATAAAAACAGCACACAATTGTGCTAAAATATTAAAATTGAGAATACCTATCAAATCTGTTAAGAAAAGTAAAAAAAAAAACTGCTTTTACACTCACCCAACCAACATCTTTTCTTTCTTGTCTGGCATCTACATATTTTTTGGTAGCAAGTCAAAAACTTTTATTTTTTAATAGATATTTGAAAGCAGAAATTTATTTTATGTACGTATATGATGTATATATGTATGTATATACACACATACATAAAATAAATACAAATAATATATGCAAAAACATACATTCATATATATGTATGTGTGACAAATGTAAGAGATGAAGGTTCGGCAGATGGGGTTCAACAGGAAGAGGAATATAAAATGTCTAATTAGTTAATATTATTTATGAAATCATTGAAATTAGACAAAAATGTAGAATGTAAATTAAAAAACAAAGACAAACACTTTAAACCAATCCTCTTTTAAATGAAAGTTTCAAGTGCAGTTTCAACAAGTCAAAAATTAACAAAAAATGAATAAAACTTTTAAAAATTTGTACATATGTAGCTAGAAAACAAAAAAATAAAAGAAATAAAAAATTCAACATTATATATAAAAAATAAATTAAAATTTGCAAAATATTAATAATTTTTTTTTTTTAACAAACAAAAAGCAATTGTAGAATAAATGCAGCAAAGATCAATAAAATAGTGCAGCCAGTTAATAAAAAAAAAACACAAAAAAGATTAGTGTCTTAAAAAATAATTATTAAGACAAACATTTTTCTTATTACTAGTAGGTATATAGAGTTTTTCTTTTCCCGGACTTTTTCTATTCCCGGGAAAGCGAGATGGATTTTTAAATTTCCCGGGAAATCTCGGTTTAAGGTTAAGTTCTTTTTTATTGCTTTTTCTGTTAGGCTAAGGATAGTTTACGACAGCACAATAAACATAGCAGTCAGAGTCATATTATTTTAGGACACTTTTAGTATGAAAAGTTACTTAAACCATTTAAAATTTTTAGGGCATATGACATATGAGCGGCTTGTGAATCCCCCAAATATATTATTTAATTTTAATTAAATGGTAAAAAAATTAAACAATTTCAGTTCTTTATACAACAAAACCTTTAAATTTTAAAGTTTGTCGTTAGTTTTAAGCTGTCTGTCTATCTATATGCTGTATTTCACTGATGCCTATACCAGATCATCAGTAGACTTTCAAACTATTTCTGTAAAAAAATCAAAAATGGTGTATGATTATGTAAGAATTAAAAAACAAATGCAAAAAACATTCAAAAATTTCTTGAAAAAAACTAACAAACACATTGAAAAGAAAAAAAAAATAGTTTTTTTTGGTTTCTTGATGTTTAATGTTTTTTGCATTTGCATTCTTACTTAATCATACAACATTTTTGATTTTTTTTACAGAAATAGTTTGAAAGTCTATTGATGATCTGGTATAGGCATCAGTAAAATACAGACTATAGACAGACAGCATCAAACAAAATGCAACAACAAACAGAAAAATGATTTCCTTTCAGACGAAATTGCTACATTCAAAATTTCTTCAAATGTTAGTCTTTCACTTCTGTTATCTACTTTCACCAATCCGAAATTTTGGAATGTCAGATTCTGCCATACATAACAGATTTGAATTTACATCTACAGTAAAATCTCTTTTTACACGGTCTTTTTTTTACACGATTTTGAAATAACACGGTTCGTCAAGAAGAAATTTTAAATTTTTTTACACGTTATATTTGATTTAACACGAATTCCAAAAAAAATTTA
>NDXZ01011694.1:0-11830 GCA_003055125.1 Paykullia maculata
TTCTATGGTCTTTAAATTTTGTACATCTATCTCTTATACCATTTTCCTTACTCGTGCCAAAAATTATGGGGATTGGATCAGGGGGTGTGGCACCTCCCATACGGCTCAAACACATTTTATGACATAGCTCGAGAGCAGTTATTTCTATGGTCTTAAAATTATGTACGACTTTCCCTTATACCGTTTTCCTTGTTCGAGTCAAAAGCTATAGGGATACGATCAGGAAGTGTGGAACGGCCCATACTCAAACACATTTTATGGCATATCTCAAAAACTGTTATCTCTATGATCTCATAATTTCGTACGTAAACCAAAACTGTAAGTATGGGATCAGCGGGTGTGGCACCGCTCACACAACTCAAACACATTTTATGCCACATCTGTAGAACTGTTGTTACAATGGTCTCAAATTTTTATACGATTAATTTTTAAAGCATTTTCCTTAATCAGTCCAAAAACTGTGATGATGAAATCACAACACATTTTATGGCATAACTTAAGAACTGTTATTTCTATGGTCTCAAAATTGTGTACGACTATCCCTTATACCATTTGCCTTATTCAAAGCAAAAATTATGAGGATCGGATCAGGGGGTGTGACACCGTCTATACAACTCAAACACATTTTATGGTATATCTTGAGAAGTGGTATATCTATGGTCACATAATTTTGTACCGTTAACTCTTATACCATATTCCTTTTTTAAGCAAAAAATTGTGAAGGTCGGATTAGGGAATGGGGTATTGCCCATACGACTCAAATTCTTTTTATGGGATATCTTAAGAACTGTTATTTCTTTTGTCTTAAAATTTTGTACGATTAACTTTTATAACATTTTCCCTATTTAAGCCCGAAATTGTGAGGATGGGATTAGGGGGTTTGGCACCGCCCATACAACTCAAAAACATATACATAATGGCATATCTTGAGAACTGTTTCTATGATTTTAAAAATTTTGTACGATTAACTCTTGTACTGGTTTCCTTATTCACCATACATAAAATTTTAAGAACATTTTGTGACAAATCTTAAGATTTGTAGAACCAACTCATTGAAATTTTCCTATGATGAGGTGTCTGATGCCCTTTTAAAAACAAAACTCTTTTTGGAATATAGAAAGAAAATATATTCGAAAATATATTATGTAAGGTTCTTATACAAATTTGGCTCTTTTTCAACTTCCCACATTAAGCAAGCCTTTTTTAGGAATAGTAATATGTAGTTATATCTTTACTTTACAAAAAAATATAATACAAAGACTATTAATTTTATAACGTTTTGGAGAAATTATTAAACTTATTGTTGTTAAACTAATATAGAGTTACTTAGACATTGATTGACTTATTGAGTTAATAATTGGGCAGGCTTTTTTTAGCTCCTATGCAAAAAAAATTAATTTAATACAAAATTTGCGGACCTATAAAGTTGAAGTCATAAAGTTAAATTTTTTTATGGCATAGTCTGTAGCAACTATGTTATTTAAACTTCCTTTTGTTATTCTACTTAGATAAAGGTAATCATCAAAAACTTAATATATATTATCACATGTTAGTTAGGGATTAAAAATTTCTATTTTATGGCGATTTGAATTCTTATATTGTCTGTTACCCTGGGCTACAACGGGTAAAAACAGCTAGTATGTATATAAAGAAGAAAAAATGTGTATGTATTTTATGGCTGGCCACACCGTTGAAACGATTTCTTTGAAATTTTTACAGCATGTTACTGAAAGTCCAAAAGGAACAATAGGCTAAAATTTTTTTGGAAATGTTGAATGCCACGTCCACTTTTCATTTAAAAATGTAAAGAGCCACAATTAAAATTATTTATTTATTAAAAATAAAAAACGAGTAAAGTTAGAGACATGAAATTTGGACTGTGGGTTCCTCTCTCGTTGTAAAGATTCACGAAAAGAATTTTTTAATAAATGCTTCTTTTTATTACGAACTTTAATTTGTTTTAAGACAATTATTTCAGTTTTAACTCAGGCTCTAGTTCATTTAAATTTTCTATGAAAATTTTTTTTTTTTATGATTGAAAACAAAATAGATTGTTGAAAACAATCAACTGCTTTCATGCGATCCTTGTGGTAAAATTTATGGACCCAAATTTATCTCCTGATGCTTACGACATTTTATGAAATAAGCTTCCTATTACTATTTGGAATGATTATTTTAAAAATGATTTTCCTCTAAATTTAATGGAATCTTAGCCAAGGGTTTATATTTTTCAAGATGCAGCTGGCAGAAACCTCTACAAAGAATTAGCTCAGGTTGTACTTAACATGCTTTCGATCCCAACAAGCAATGCGTGTATAGAGCGTGTTTTTTCAGTTATGAATTTCACAAAAACAAAACTTTGCAATAGCATGCAGTATAAGCTTTAAGAGTCCCTTTTGAGAATACATGTTTATCTAAACATTAATCAAATTTGCTGTGGTGAAATTGGTCTCTAGTGGTACATAGTACAAACATCTTTTAAAAATAAATAATTTTCATTTAAAATTACATTTTGCTTTCAAATGGATTTTTTCATTTAAAAAGGATTTTTTTTGTGAAATATTGTCTAAAATTTGAGGAGGGCAAAAAAAGTATCTGGCAGCCCTGTATAGGACATGTCTACCTTTCGGATATCTTTATAAATACATATCACATACATACGTAAAACGTATTTCTTACAGACAAACCTACGCAAGGGCGGTAAGCGTTTTTTATCTGTCAAAAATCCTCATGCCCATACAATTTGTATAAAGAAACCGAAATACCGCGGTGGTAACGTGCGACGGTTGGATAATCCAATATTGACAAGACGTTTAGAAGTGAATTTGGCTGCGGACAACAATAACTGGCTTTTGTTACTGTTCCGTGTAAAATCCAGCGATTTAGTCACTCTATTTAGTCATTTCTATTTAGTGATGTTTTTTGCTTAAAAGTAAAGTTATGACACAACTTTTACGCTTTTGTTTAGGTATGTCCCTGCCGCGTTAGCGCGAGGCGGAACAAAACTCAATGCTTGCGGCTCTTGTTTAGGTTTGGCTGTTCAGCTAGCTTAACAATATAATACTGAGTATTACGACATGTCAAAAACTAAAATAAAATTAGAAAGTATAGCAGTGTAAAGGCAGTAGTAATGAAATATCAAAAAACACGTGTAGAAGATTGACAATCATATGGCTCTCATTAATTTTAGAAGTTTTTCTAAACACGTATGATTTTCTATTGTACCAAGGTTGTGTTTCTTTTCATTTTATTTGAAGTAATGAAAAAATTTTCTGTTAGAGTTTTTGGCAATGAGAACAAATATAACTTTTTACAAAATCCAATGAAAATCTAACGACTTGTAAAATAGTGTAAAGCTACCTTTTACGATATGTTATTACAATAAATTATGTTAACATGTTTATCAAAATATTATTTTGATTTGATATAGAACAAATAATGAACCCGAAATAAAACAAAGAACATTTTAAGGGTTTTTACATTAGAATAATTTATGCTCTCAAATACAGTACTATTCTGTACAATTCGGAACGGATGGTCACCGTAATAGGCTATACTGCACTTTAGTTAAAAGCTTCGTCAGCTATTGTGTTCAATATGTATAAAGTCGTGAAAAAAAAAATAAAAAAACCGCCAACTATAAAACTTTCTTTGGTAAAAGATCGCAAACATTTTTTCGGTTCAGTTTATTGTAATTGACAATTAAACTTTTAACATTTATTTCCCAAAAAAATATTTTTTCTTATAGAACACAATAATTTACGAACGACGATATGTATATAACTACATATACACCTAATCTTAGTATCCATAACTGGGGTTCATGAATATGTATTTTCATGTAGTTTAGTTCAGTGTAGAAATCAAAAAGTTTCGTCCCCATATATATCATACCCTTTTTAATTTTAAATAAATAGTCTCTAACAACTCACTTCTAGGATAATAAAACCAATAAATGAAAAAAAGCACCATTCAAAATTATTAAGAAATAGTTTGCCACGTTATATGATATCCTATCTTAACGTGGATTAATGTGTCTAACTCAACAATTCTAGATTCATAAGTTCTAAAATGAAAAAGAACCATAAACAATTAATAGTACCCTTTTGCCCCCATCCATGTTTTAATACCTGATTCTGGGTCAACAGTTCCTTAAAAAATGAGAAAGTACCTTTTCGCTCTCTTAAACTTTTTTATCTCAATTAGGATCTATTGGCCCTAAATTATCATTTCTAAGCCCTTTGTGATTTCCTATCTCATTCTTGATCAATTGATCCTCATTTCTAGGTTAAAAAATTTAAAAAGTACCCTAACAGATGAAACAGTACTTTTTCGCCTCCCTGTATGATTTTTTTTATCTCAATTAGTATCAATAGGCCCATATTTCACATTTCTAGATTCAGAAATTCAAAAAATTAAAAAAGAGTAAAAGAGTACATTTTCTTCAGTTTATATGATTTTCTATTTTAATTAAAAGTCAAATGTAGGTCCTAATTTTACGATTCCGGACTCATAAACTCAAAAAATGCACAAAAGTACCTTAATGTTAAAAAAGTAACTTTTTGCTCCCTATTTGATTTCCTATTTTTTAGGATAAATAGGACCTAATTTCACATTTCATTAAGTAAAACAGTTTCAAAAGTACCCTTAAAGTTTTTTCGCCCCCATTGATGATTTTCTATCTTAATCAGGATCAGTAGGCTCTTATTACACAGAAACTCAAAATATCAAAAAATGTATATGATTTTCAATTCTAATTAAAGCCATAGGCCTTAATTTTACGTTTCTAGACTCATAAACTAAAAAAATTTTGAAAAGTACCTTAAAAGGTGAAAAAGTACTTTTTCGCCCCTGTTTACCCGTAATGTCCCTTTTCTTTATTACAATGTTAATGTTATTTCAATTGTATTATATTGCACTATCTTTTGAGTCTGAAGGAACCTGTGTTTTAAATTTTATCAAAATTGACCATGTAATTTACTATTAAAAGCATTTTCAATTTTTTTCCACTTTTTGGTACTTTTTTAATCCCCATTCAAGTGCCAAAACTTTTTTTTTCTCATATAGATGTCTTTATGTTAGTAGAAAGTACTAAAAAAGTTCAATTTTTATCCCTATAACTTTAAATTTCCAAAAAACGTGACGATCGCAGCTAAAATTATATTTCTAACTGTGTTGGATTAGAAGTTGCAAGGGGCCCCTAAAACTAAAACTATAAAAATAATTTGAAAAAAATTGCATAATATATATATTTTTTTACTGCCGTTTACCATATAATTAATTGCAAAAGTCGAACACTTTGTCTCTCTCTTAAAGGTTTTTTATATTAGTTAAGCTGGCTTCAGACTATTATGCAACTCGTAAGACTTTCGTCGGATTTTGTAAGAGCAAAATCAAATGACTTTTGTTCTGATTGTCAAAAAAATCAGATAGAAAATTTTCTCATTACATTTTGTCTCTACACCATCACACTTTAAATAATCACACACGGCAAATTACACAACAACAGCGGTTAACATTACATTTTGCACACAACTCTGTTTTTGTATGCTGTAAAATAAAATGAAAAGTCTCAGCGCTTAGAAAAATTTCTTTAAATGGCGAGAGCCATACGACTGTAAACTTCACACTATTATACTTTCTCATTTTATTTGAGTTTTTGACGTATCGTATAAGGTACCAAAATGTAATTTTTACTCGGTTTTACCACCAGGCACTCGAATTTCACAAAAAGTACCAGACACCTGTACGATTATTTTTAAGTAGAATATAATAAGGGTCTTCATGTAAACGCCTAAAAGCCTCGCAAACTGTGCAAACTGTGCATTTTTCCACCCTCGCAAACGAACTGCCAAATTTTGTATGGAAATACTTTTGCGCAACTCTGATAAGTTTGCGCCACAATTTAGGCACGCAAATTTCCACTACTTAATTGTGCATTTGAAATACCAGCTGTTTTTTGTTTACTTTTTTTACCAAATTAATAGTGATATAAAAATAATTATGGTTACTATAACATATAACAACTATTTAAAGTAATTAATTAGATTCCATCAACATGCTAAGTTTTATTTTTTATAACAATAAAAAAAAAACTTAGCATGTTGATGGAAATATATATATTGTGCAATTTTTTTCAAATTATTTTTATAGTTTTAGTTTTAGGGGCGTTATCGTATTCGAATAGAACACTGCTTTGGTTTAATGAAAGAACGATTCAATAGCTTAAGGGAATTAAAAATTCAAAATAAAAAAAAATCGTCTGGATATTAGTTTGGGCCATATTTCAGCCTTTTACTTTCATGTGTAAAGGCTAGGTTATATCAGTTGTAATGAAATTTTTTATGTTATAACATCAAGTACCAAAATGTCTATTAACAAATTCCCTTAAGCTATTGAATCGTTCTTTCATTAAACCAAAGCCGTGTTCTATTCGAATACGATAACGGCTTAGAATTTTGTTAAAATCAGTCCTCTGTTCAAGGTAGGTTCCAGTTAATTTATAAGCCCTATCCCTAGCTAACCATTGAGCTCCAGTTATGATTTTTTTGTATTTAAAGACAGGTCACAATTGTTATAAATTCTAGCATCGTGCACGCTCCCTGGATATCCTAGAACTAAGTGCCGAATTCGAAGATCATAGTCACAGATACCTTGTACTTTTAACGAATATATGTACTTTCTAGAGAAATACGATTCAGGATCATCTAACGGCTTTTCCGCTTACTCAATTTCAGTTCCATCTACGTACCTAATGCAATGAGGCAATTTGTGAAAAGTGTTCGAAACTATTCTTTTGCGTTCTAAACTGCCCGGCCAGTAAAGAAATTTTTCCTTAAGTTTCAGTAACACCTTAAAAATTCTATCAGTAATTATCTAAAAGGAAATATTTATTAAAAAGTTATTGAGACAATGGTAATTAACTTTTTACTTGAACAGTTTCACCATCACCAATTCCAAATAAACTAGAAATTTTGCAAATTGATGCGCCTTCTCCATTTGAACCCAATCTATACAACACGATTATTAATTGCAATTCGACAGAAAACTGTTTGCAAGAGCGGGGGCCATGAAAAACTTCATAATTTTTAATAAAATTTAGAATTAGAATCAGTACTCATCAAAAGATGGTAAAACATCAAATAGAAAATTATGAGCCTCTGGAACGGAATAGTGTACAAATGGCATTGCGTATCGAAAATAATATCCAGCTGCAAAAACGTAGGCATAATCTTCCAATATTTCGTCTTCTTTTTTACGTTGTTTTTCTGTATGTTAACTAAAGTTTTATTTGAGTCAACTAAAATCAACACAACATTGCTTACCATCGTTTGTCCCAAAGAACTCCAAGGTTAATAAATCGCCAACAAAAATTTCTTCGAATAGTTTAAGTAATTTTGTTTTTTTCGCTTTCCTTAGGCATTTTTATATACTTTTTTTTTAAATTTCGTAAAACTTTTTATGTTTTTATTTTAAGATTTTTTTGTTTTGACGTTTTTATCAAAAAGCCGTTAACGGTTCAAAAACACACAACAATTTTAAAAGGGTGTTCATAAAACAAGTGTCGCAAATTTGCACAATTGCACAAATGGGAAACTTAAGCGTTTACATGAAGACCCTTAATGTTTTTTAAATTCTGTTTGTATCTTATTTAGTTTAGCAGATTCGAGTTTACCGATTTTTCCCTTTAAAAATTGAAATATCGATATATTGAAAAGTAAAATATTGATTTCTAATATGTAGGCTAGAATGTTAACTGAATTGAAAGTTATGCTATTTTGTTCACTTTTAAAGGTGTAATTACAGGTATAAATTTTAAGCTTTTATACTTACTAAATACCGGGTTATGGTCAGACCGTGATGATATTTTACCACTTTTTTCCTAAAAACAAATAAAAATAAATAAAATTTATTTGAAGTAGTTAAATAAATTTGTTATAATTAATATTAATACAAACAAGTAAAAGCACTATGTACTGCTATGCCAAATTTTATTAACCCTACGTGTTATGAATAAGAAGTGTATTTACTTTTGCGTGTATGTGTCTTTTTTTTTTTATATGTATATAAGTATGTATGTATTTTTATGATACAAATTTTCGTCCATATAGGTTTTTCGTCCATATCTTTGAGGATTCTGGGCCAATTAGTCAACTTTTTTTAATTTCCCATAAGTCATGTCTTACACACAAATATATATTAAAGTTTTGTGAACAAAAGGGGTGTTTTTATACCCTTCACACATGTGGTAAGGGTATATATAGGTTTGTCATTCCGTTTGTAATTTCTTCAATATTCATTTGCGACCCTATAAAGTCGATTTAGCCATGGCCGTCTGTCCGTGTGTTGGTTGAAATCAAGTTTTTGTAGCTCACATAAGTCACATATGGTTATGTGTGGTACTAAACTCTTGGAAACACTTTCAAAAAAATTGGTATTGAAAACTGGTAAGATCCATTAATAACGGGCTGAGATATAAGCAAAAAAAGACGACTGCCTCATGTTTTTTTCAGTTTTTTTTTCACAAAAAAATTATTACAGGCGAATTCATATATACATCAATTCGCCTTAAATTTAAAAAAAATTTACTTTTTATACAAATTTTCAAAATTTTTGTTTTTTTAAAAGTTTATAAAAAATAAAAATGCATAAGGAATTTTTTTTGTACGGTAGCATAGTAAAATATATTCTAAGCAGATTGAGCCATCTTTATTCATTTTGTAATGCAGTCCATTCTCAAAAATGTTATGATGCATTATTTACTTATTTAAAGCGATGTCCTATTGTTAATTTTTTTTTATCTAGGATTTTTTCCAAATAAAATAGTAACGGTATTTAATAGTTGATAAATGTGAATTGTACTGCATTAGAATTTGTATCTGAAGTTTTCGACATACATAAATATGTAGTTCCAACAGACATTGTTTAAATAAGTTAGCATTAAAGGTATATTAAATGAGGCAAAAAGCTTTTTACAAAACGAGTTAAATAACCTTGCACGAGATTTGAACCTTTTTAAAGCGTTTTGTGATGAACTTGGTACTGAAAATTCATTTAGCTCAATTTATTGCATTTATGTTTAACGCTTCACACAACAAAAGTAACAGTTATCGAGATAATTTTGTGATTCTCGGAAAATTGTTGGTGTTTCAAATTTATACCCACTTCTTCAACCATTTTTCCATTATTTAAGATATTCAACACAATCAGGGTTCCAGGATTTGTCGTTTTTTTCGAGTTATTTAAACAACGTCTGTTTTAACTACTATTGTCGAAAAAACTTCAGATATTAATCTTAGCACCCTAGAATACGCATTTATCGACTAATAAATACTGTACACGCATCATTATCACATAATTTGACATAAACTACTTACGAAAAAACAGAAATGTTAAAATCTATATCCCTATATATGTATATTATAAAAATGAGGTGTAACTTTGTTTGTTTGTTTGTGACGCAATCAGGCCCAAACGGCTAAGCCGATCTTTATGAAATTTAGCATATCGTTATTTCTTATCTTAGAAGGAACTATAGGCTACATATTTTTTTAAAATTTTGGGTGGCGTGGCACCTCCCATACAAATCTTTTAGATTTTATCGTATAACTTGAAAACATATAAGCTTAAAGTCTCCAAACTTTGTAAAGATGCCATTAGTAATGTACATAAATAGACTTAAAATGCACTTGAAGGATAAGTGGGCGTGGCACCGCCCATATAACTCAAACACATTTTTTAGCAAATCATGAGAGCTATTATAGCTACAGTCTCGAAATTTTGCTCGATTACCTCTAATACCATTCTTCCTATTTGAGCCCAAAAACTGTGAGTATCGGACAAAGGGGTGTGGCACCGCCCATACAACTCAAAGCCATTTTACGGCATATCTGGAGAACTGTTATAGCTGTGGTTTTAAAATTGTGCACGATTAACTTTTATACCATTCTGCCTATTTAAGCCAAAAGTTGTGAGTGGCAGAAAAAGGGGTGTGGCACCGCCCATACACCTTAAATACGTTTTATGGCATATCTTGAGAACTATTACAGCTGTGGACTTATAACTTTGTACGACTAACTCTATTACCATTTTCCTTATTCGAGCTAAAAATCCTGAGTATCAGCCAAAGGGGTAAGGCACCGCCCATACAACTTAAAACCATTTTAGTGCATACCTTGAGAACTGTTACAGGTGTGGATTTAAAACTTTGTACGACTAACTCTATTACCATTTCCCTAATTCGATTTAAACACTGTGAGTATCGGACAAAGGGGTGTAGCACTGCCCATACAACTCAAATACATTTTACGGTACTTCTTGAGCACTATTTCAGCTGTAAATTTACAACTTTGTATGACTAACTCTATTCCCATTTCCGTTATTCGAGCCAAACATTATGAGTATCGGACAAAGGGGTGTGGCACCGCCCATACAACTCAAAACCATTTTAAGGCATATATTGAGAGCTGTTATAGCTATGGTTGTACACTTTTGTACGATTAACTCTTTTACCATCCATCCCATTTGAGCCAAAAATTGTGAGTACCAGACAAAGGGGTGCGGAACCGCCCATAAAACTCAAATACGTTTTATGGCATATCTTAAGAACTGTTACAGCTGTGGATATAAGACTTTGTACGATTAGTTCTTATACCAACCTATTCAAGCCAAACACTGTAAGTATCGAGACAAAGGGTTGGGGCACCGCCCATACAACTCAAAACCACTTTACGGCATTATTTGAAAAATGTTATAGCTATGGTCACAAAATTTTGCACGATTAACTCTCATACCATTTTTCTTAATCAAGCTAAAAATTGTTATGATCAGGTCAGGTAGTGTGGCACCGCCCATACAACTCAAATACATTTTGTGGCATATCTTGAAAACTGTTACACTTATGGTTTCATTAACTCTCATACCTTTTCTCTTACTCAAGCCCAAAATTGTTATGATTGGCTCAGGGGGTGTGGCACCGCCCATAAAACTCGAATACATTTTCTTAAATATCTTAAGAACTGTTGTATATATGGTCTCAAGATTTTGCACGATTAACTCTATTACCATTTTTCTTAATGAAGCCAAAATTGTTAGGATCGGATTAGAGGGTAAGACATCACCCATACAACTCTAAAACATTTTGTGGCACACATATCTTGAAAACTGTTATAGCTATGATCTCAAAATTTTGCACGAATAATTCTAATACAAATTTTCTTAACCAAGCTAAAAATGTTCAGGTTCGGATGAGGGGGTGTGACACTGCCCATATAACTTAAATGAATTCTTTTGCATATCTGTAGAATTGTTATAGCTATAATCTTAAAATTTTATACGATTAAATCTAATACCATTTCTCCTAATCAAGCCAAAAATTTTGGGAAGTCGTTGTTGTGGGTGTGGCATTGCCCATAGAACTTAAAACCATTTTTTTCACATTTCTTGAACACGTTTATATTAATGGTATTACACTTTTGCAATTTTTTTTTTGAGAAAAAAGTGAATCAAATTAAATATATTAAATGTATTTCTGTAGCTATAATCTTTAAACTTTGCGTGACTCAATTTGGTATCTATGGGCTTATATAAACTAAAAGTTAACAGAATAAAATAAATTGGGGTGACAACTAGCATACAACTACATTTGATTAAATAATGTATTTTGAAAGCAGTTTTATTTATAGTGTTAGCATTATTTGTGATTAACTCTGATTTTTTATTTCATAAGACAGAAGGGCCGCGGCACCTTCTATTTAAAAAATGGTTTGTTTAACATTCAAAGAAGCCAAAATAGGTAAAATCATTAAACTAAGCGTAAGAATTTTATTAT
>NDXZ01011697.1:0-20073 GCA_003055125.1 Paykullia maculata
TTTGTGTTAAAAAACAAAAAAAAATATTTTTTTTTGCTTATATCTCGAAAAAAAAAATATTTTTTTGCTTAAAAATCGATTTTTTTTTAAAATTCCCCAAAAGACATGTCTTACACACAAATATAATAGTTTTTGAGTAAAAAAAAAAAACTTAAAAAAACGAGGCAGTCGTCTTTTTTTTGCTTATATCTCAGCCGGTTATAAATGGATTTTTCAATACTGATTTTTTCGAAAGCATTTCCGAAAGTTTGATACCACATACAACACTATGTGACATATGGGAGCTACGTCAACTTGATTTCAACATACACACGGACAGACGGCTAGACGGACAGACGGACATGGCTAATTCGACTTCCCTATCTATAAGGATCCCGAATATATATACTTTATAGGGTCGCATACAATATTGAAGAAATTTCAAACGGAATGACAAACCTATATATACCCTTACCACATGTGTGTGTGTGAAGGGTATAAAAAGAAAACAATTTATTCAAACATTTATTTTAGTTTGGCATTTTACGTTAATGAAATACGAACACATTTTGTTGTTGACTTTATTTACAATTATTTGTACAAAGTTAGATTTTGTTTACGAATTTATGAATTATTATTGCTTTAGATACATTTTACGTTTATATCTTTTTTAACAAAAACTTTTCTATAGTTGAAAAAATATTTTAGTTAAATTAAAACAGTTGAATTAATCAACAAATTTGTACGTTGATTAAAAATATTTTAGCAACTGAAGTGTTAATTCATTTCATTTAAATTGAATAGAGATCCTTAATTCGTTTTTATGTTATATTTTTTTTTCAATATTCTTTTTGTTTGCTTTTTTTAAAGTCCGTCCATAATTTCTGACACTAACAAATGGTTCATTGGATATAAAAGTTTGTTGTTTTAGCACAAGTAACAGTTTTTAAATAATTTTTTTTTAATGTGTTTGTTTGTTTGTTGTCAGTTGCTTAACAGCCTCGTTGTAAAATAGCAGGTAAATCAAACATTATTTTTTTTTATTTATTTGCAGCGAAATTTAAATTTCATTATTACAAAGGCAATAAAAGTTTGTTGTTTTTTTTTTAAAGAGATTAGAATAGTTGTTGCATAATGTTTGCATTGCAAACATAACATCAAAGCTTTTAAGTAAAATATAGTAATGTTTAATAAAAGGGCTGCAATGTTGTAAAAAAATTGCAAAGCAAATGAATAAGTTTAAACAACAGTGCCATAGGATTAAAGTAAAAAATAGAAAAATCTTAAGCGGTTAAGAGTTCCCGGGAAATTCGGTGTTGAAAACTAGCAATATCTATCAATAACCGGCCGAAATATAAACAATAAATTGAAGCATAAGCTTTAGTGATGGCAAATAAATGAATGTGCATGTGCATTGCAAAAGTGTTTAATTATTGCAGCGTTAGGATTTTAATATGTAAAATTTTTTTCATGTGTCATTACAAATACGTCCAGGTTCAAAGCGTAAATCATATAATGCTTTTGTAAAATATCATTTTTTGTTTTGTTTATTCCGTCTTAAAGAAGTTTTGATTTTATTGTACATGAACATATAAAAATATCTTAACATTTTAATTTGATATTTCCAACTTTTTAGTATTTTATTATGTATAACATATTTACCAGTTTGTTGCAATTTCCTTAAATCATTTGTCACAAACCACTAGATTATTTAAAAAACTGTAACAACTTATTATTTGTAATGCATATCACAACATTTTTGAGAATGAATTCTATTACTAAATTTTGGACAAAATCTAAAGTTGTACACAAATTTCAATGGGAAAGGGTTTAAATTTTTTAATATATATTTTACAATTTTGTTGTCTCCAGTTACACTAACATATGTATGTTATGCAACTGCCTTCAGTTTTGACATAAAGCTATATCTCTAGAAACTAGAGCTAATAAAAATAATGTACTTATATAGTCAACAATAGCTTCAATTATTCCGGCAACAGATGTCCAGTAAACTAGTGTAATTGGCAAAAAGTCCATTAGAAAATACATCCTCATTTTTTTTCAAGCTCAATATACATGCACAATTCTTAAGCTCGGATAACTTATTAAAATTTTCCATAAACGCTGTTACATAGATGGTACAAACAACAAACAACTTCAATACAGCCATTTACTACGATGGCATACGATCATAATACTCGTTTAACTCCTATCAAACCTAATACTCATTCATTCTCTTTAGTATTTTTGTATAACTATTATAAAGCATAACAGCTATATTTTAGCATTGTTGTTGTCAAATAATATTCTTTCAATTATTACAAATTAATTTCTTCATCGGTAACAAACTAAAAAATATGATGGAGTCAAGATAAAGATGTTGTAATTAAAAAAAAAAATCAAATAAAAGGAAATGCCCGTTTTCACATTTTAACTATAAAGTTCAAAATAGTTAAAGGTACCTACAGGTATAGTGACTAATAAAGTTACCTTAAATTATTTTTCGTTTTCACAACTTCTGTACATATAAAATAAATTGTATAACTTCCAAATTATGGCAATACTGGTTTTTGTTTATCATAGACCACAACCTTTTACATACAAAGTAGCGGGGTTCTATAGTTAAAAAAGAAAAAATGACAATTTCATCTAGTACAGACAACCGTAATTTAACAAACCTTACGTTAAAAGTAAAGGTCGGGAATCCTAACTTTAGCATAAAGGTGAAATTTAGCTTAAGGTATACTTATGATAACCAAAAATTCTTTATCTGTCAGATAGCGTCCGTACTTACTATTGCTAAGATGTGAAAACGGGCCTAAATGTTTTATTAAAAATTTTATCCCCTTTAAAACTTTTTTTGCTGAAATAATATTTTTTCTTAATTTTATTTCCTTAAAACAAATAAGAGTTCAGAAAAAACTTATTAAAAATTCTAAAACTAAAAAAAAAAATGTAATACTTTTATACGGGAACTCGTTATGCAAACTCATGCCTGTGGCGGCGTTACTTAAATATAAAAATTAAATTTATCTTAAAATAATCAAAACTCGATGTTTTATTTGTATCTTTAAATCAAATTTTATTAATATTTTTACCGGTTGCATAATGGTGCATCTACTTAATTTTTATTTTAAAACATTATAGCAAAAACGGAAGTCTATGAAAGTTAAAACCTCAAAGTAAAATGTCAGTTTTATTATTAACATAGCTAATAGGGAATAGGGTGTCCAATTATCCGTAAAACGAAATTACGACAAATTCGGAATAAATTGATTTTCGTTATCATATATTCTAAGAGCAACATATTTATAAATACCCATAATAAAGTTAATGATTGATGCAAACATATTAAAGATAGCTGTCATCATATTTATAGTTTGGTCACTTGTCCAAAATTAACAAAAATATGGTTGTGCAAGTTGTAAAGATAATTACAGTGACCATATAATATTAATATAATCTGTGAATAGAATGTTTTAAATGTTTTTTTATTACAAACTTTTATTTGTTTCAAGACAATTGATCATTTTTCCTGGCCTTACCTAACCATGTTTTTTCTTTGAGTGTATTTCGAAAGTTATTGTATTTAATTTTAATTAAGACGAAACAATTCAATAAATAACAATTTATCTTAAACTGTCTTTTTAAATTAATTTGTGTAAAATAATTTTTCATTTAAAACTAAATCCGATATTGAAGGCTCATGTATTTGAAAATCCTTTAGAAAAAAACTCTTATTGAAAAATACTAAATGCCAGCAAGAAAATATATCTTAAGTAAATGAAACAAAAGAAAACTATTTCCATGTTAAATATGTATGAATAAGGCAACATAACTTGTGTAAATAAAAGATAAAATTACCAGCCAACAAAATACTTACACCCCCACCCTTCCTTCTAAAAACACTCGACAAATGTTCCGTTATAGCTCATGGTACTGGGAAACAAACCACGGAAATGTAAATTAAACTAAAAACGCTAACGTCATTGTGTAATAAACAAACCAAACTGTCAGTTGTATGGTATGTGTAAGAGATATGAGTGTGTGTGTGTGTTTGTGTGTTAAAATACTTGAAGTCTTCCTTTTAATATGTATTAAATTACAATGTTTGTGCGATGATTTCCTTTTTAAGTTTTTTCTTTTTTTGTTTTTCACAACTCTGTTGATTTTTCCTTTCTTTTACAGGCATTTCCATCAAATATTCAAGTCAATATTTGAAATGTTAAACAAAAACAGTAGCGGAAAAAAAAATAAAAAAATCTCAAATGGAAATATTAGGAAATGCGAAGCCAAATGTTTTGTTAGTTTTCTTTATTTTTTTCTGGACAATTGGTTTTTAGACAGACGCTACAAAGCAAAATTAAACAACCATTTGTAATCCAAATTGAACGACGATACTGCAGATAAGGAAGTAAAACAAACAGTATAGTGTCGTATGGGTGGCTTGTTGGCGTTGGCTGGTGGTATTGATGATTGATCACAAGCATCAATTTTCGCACCAGCTTTTATGTTCATCTGCTTTTGATTGTCTATTATTAGTAGAGATGGGAAATAGAGTCATTTTCTAGTTAAAATGTTTAAGATGTCAAATTGTGACATGTATTAGATTTTCCAAAAAATCGTTTATGCATTTTTAACATGTTTTTGTAAGCGTAGCTAGAATTATATTTCGCAATAAAATTGTCAGTATTGTGTATTAGCATGGAAGTGCTTTAAAATTTCTGTTTAAAACAGAACCACTTTTTTAAACGAAAACATTAAATATGGATCCTTTGCAGATGCTGAATCTTACTGCAAAATATTAAAAACTTTAGAGACATTAAAACCGATTCTGTCTTTTTTCTTTTGATCATAAATTTTACAGCTCGATCTAAATTATAAAAATACATATGTAACTATTTATCGGATTTGCAAAAAGTAGGAAAGAGAACGGAGTTCTGTGGCATCAAGAATGATATAAACAAGATTATCAATTGCGCAAGTTCCTTTCTGTTTACAAAAATCAGCTGATTAATATATGACGTCACAAAAACAGAAAAATACAAAAATTTACATGTAAAAATTGTAAATTTCATAGCAATTGAAAATGAGTTGAACTGTTAATTATATAAATGTTTAATTAATATTATTAGTTAAGGCTTTATATCATTTGTAAGTGATTATTAAGAATATTATGAAAAATCGAGTACGACACTAGACGAGTGTAATGCATTTTCGAAACCAGCTACGGTTTCATCTTCAGCACTCTTTGATCGGTACTACGCTGTTTTTAACTCACAATTTTATATTTTTAATAACTGGGATTTTTCCGATACTTTTTTATTATGTTGAGTGAGAACGAAATTCACCAGCTGCTTAGATCTTTCTTGTTTTATTCTTTTTAAACACTTCCTATTTTATTTGTTTTTTGCTTTCATACCCATCCATCGGAGGGGAACAAATTGAAGAATTAAACAAAACGAAGGCTTCCTTATTACCGAAGATTTATTAAAAAAAAAAAACATGAAATGGGCCAAACTATAAATATTTCTTTAGAGCTCAGATGTATTTTTAAATAAGAGCCCTCAATCATGAACTCTCTAAAATTTTCCAAGCAAAGAAAACGCAAAATTAAAAAAATTAATATTGAAATTTGTACTGTAAAAACGAAAAAATTAGGTTTTATTTTAAAAAAATATTTTTATAACAATAATATACAAAAAAAGGTAGAAGAATTTTTTAAATTCATTTAAGAATTGCCATAGATAAAAGAAACATTTCAAATGTTTTTGTTTGTGTTTGCCTATTAACCATATGGCAAAATTTAAGATAATCAAATCCTATGATTAATAATCCCTCTTATCTTTGGGTGTTTTAAATTTTATATTTAAAAATAATTTGTTTATATATCAAATAAAAAGAAATTTGTTTGTCTAATGCTTATGAGCTGTTTAATAATGGATATTAACATCCCAAATCTTATTTATTATTTTAACTTTTTGCTTTCTGAAAGGCTTCCCATATGAAAACAACCATAAAACTTATGTAAGTAAGAATAAAAATAAATTGACTATTAAAAAGAATCATTTAACAACTTTTTACAACAGGAGCAACAGTAAAATGTCCTTCTTCTTGTCTTGTTGTTGTGTGGCTTCCTTAATATTTTAGTACATATATATGTACATATGTTTTATGTGGTGTGAGCAGAATTATATACAATTAGGTTTGTTCCTCTTTTAAAGCTGTTTAATGCAATCTACTTAACTTGTTTAGTCGAGATACTCTTGACACCCCTCTTGATTTATTCACTTTATTCTTCTTTTTGTTAAATACTGATAAGAAACAATTTTAAATTTTGATGCCATAAAGAAGATAAGATAAACACAACAACATATCACACAAGGCAACTCGAATAGGAAGACAGACTGTTTAGTTGGTTGGTTGGTTGGTTGGTAGTCAATGAGTAAAACAATGGGAATGTGAGACAACGAGAATACAAAACACAACTGTCAATATCTATAGATGCTGGCTGGTGTTTCATATTCTTACAAATACTTGTAAATTTGTGCAGAAAGAGACACACTCACACACACACGTTCTCATAAGTAAAAACTGTCATTGTTTGTAAACTTGTAATTGGAATTAATTATGCATTCGCACTTTGAAGACATTGAAGACCGAATACAAGTTAAAAGGATAAAGTTAAGACAGAAAAAAAGGAGTTGTTTGTTCGTTCTGTTGTAAGTAAATGGCATGGTGGGAGAGTAAAAGAGAGAAAAATAAAGAGCGGAGGAATATTAAAGATTGTTTGATACTGTTTGTCTACGATGGCAGTATTAAAATAATTTTTTATTATCAAAGAATGTTGGTTTATATTTTTTAATACAATATTTTCAGCGACATTTTCTTAAGATTTTGAAAAAGTCTGCTTTTAAAAGTTTTATACAAATGCTTAACAAGTAAATACATTTATGTGATAATATCAACGTAGCGGCCGTGGGTTTGTTTTAGGCCGCTGTCAATAAAAATCATCAGCGTTTATTGCAGTGTCCTCTTTCGGCGTTATACTAAGAACTCCTTTTAAATAAAATAACTACAATTTTACCATTAAAATAACTTAATAAAATACATCTTTCCAATCTTTAAACCGCATCAGAGAGAAGCTACTCCAACATAATGGGTAAAATTCATCAATTTTAAAGCAGGATTTTTTTATTAAATTTTTTTCTCGAATTTTTTAAAGAACTTTAAAGTTTTCCCTCGTTTTTTCTCTTTTTTTTTACAAACCGCACTTCAACTACCACAAAAGTGTTACCATTGAGATTAGTTTTAAGTACAAAACAAATTTTATAATACACAAGTGGTAAAGTTAAAGAAATGTTCAACAAAAACTGGTGGTGGTGAAACATTGACGTTTCCACACGTTTGTGCCTTTTTCGTCAAACCGACTCTTAAAACAACTTAAGTAGTTGTATCAGTAGTTGCAATATTATCAGCAGCAACAATATTGTCATTGTCACAATGATGGCACTAAATGTGGCAAGCACTTGTTGTGTGTGTGTGTAAGTGTGTGTAAATGTTTATAAATATTCTGATAATTTTGAGAGTTCATTTATAGAACACTTAAGTGCAAATTGCACTAATCGTAT
Organism: Paykullia maculata; assembly: GCA_003055125.1. Taxonomy (NCBI): domain Eukaryota; kingdom Metazoa; phylum Arthropoda; class Insecta; order Diptera; family Rhinophoridae; genus Paykullia; species Paykullia maculata. Next base: position 7,611 of record NDXZ01011697.1, read on the forward strand.
ATATTTTTTAAATGATAATGGTTTTAGAAAGAAAGCATTTTTCACATATTAACAATTTGTTTTTTATTTTTTTTAATTTATATTTGTAATTAGGAAAAGAACAATTTCAAATTATTTAAGGAAATTGTTTTAAAGGGACAATGACAAATATTAGAAACTAAGGGAAGCTTAAAAGGGCTACATTTTGTAAAACATTTATGGTTTTTTTTAATGGAAAGTTCATTTTAGTTATTTTTAAATCCGTTACTAGTTTCTAAATAGTTGTGAAAAACTTTTTTATTTAACATAATTTTAAAATTACACCACTTGTTCTGTTTTGTGGTATCGAACTTTTGGAAATATTTTCGAAAAAATCGGTATTGAAAGCTGGCCATATACATCAAAAACCGGCTGAGATATAAGCAGAAAAAGACCATATTTTTCTGTTTTTTTTGCACAAAAATGATTAATATTTTGCAGGTTCTAAATTAACTATAGACATGTTTAAACAAATTGGACTAAAATAAATACTATTTTATATATAAAATTCTTGTGTCACGGTGTTTGTAATTGAACTCCTCCGAAACAACTTGAACGATTTTTATGAAATTTTGTATGTCTATCTGTTAAGTACGAAAATAGAACGTAAGGTATATTTCATATCGCTAAAGGGCGTAAAATAGGGCAAAAGGGGTAAAAGCTCCGTTGTATAGATCCACTAAAAAGGGATTTTCGGAAACTCAAATATTTAGGGGGTAAAAAAGGGCAAAAAAGGGAAAAATTAGTAACCTTATATTTGCTAAACATTGTATTCTTTTAAAAAAATAAGCGCACAGGTGTCTGGTACTTTTTTCAAATTCAAGGGCCTAGGGGGTAAAAATTAAATTTTGGTACTTTTTTGGGGCCCCTTAGACTTCTGAACCAATAAACATAGACCTTTTATTTTAACTGTATTTGTCACATCTTCAAAATATATAAATATGTTTTTGGTACTTTTTGGATACTAAAACTTATAGGAATAAAAATCGTACTTATTTTTTGTACTTTAAAAAAAGTTTTTTTTGTTTGAATTTTGATAGAATTTATAAAAAGCTTCACTTAAGCTTTTACAACTATTTAGACAACTATTTGAGAGAAAATTTAAGGCACTAGAATTGGGACTAAAAAAGTACCAAAAAGGGGAAAAACCGAGAAAATGTGTTTAATAGTAAATTACTAGGCCGATTTGGGTCAAATTTAAAACATAAATAAAATTCTAACAACAATAGTAATGGGCAAGAGAAAGGGTAATGTTCGGGTTAACGGGGGGCGAAAAAGTACTTTTTTAACTTTTAGGGTACTTTTTTATATTTTTTCAGCTATGAGTCTAGACGCAAAATGCAAAATTAGCGAACAAATTTTAAGGTACTTTTTTATATTTGGCCAAACGACGTTTGCCGGGTCAGCTAGTTTTTATATGAAAAACAGACCTTAAGATTATATAATAAATATGTAAAAATGCTATTAAAAAGGTCAAAAAACCAGAATAATATATTAAAAAAAAAATTAACTAAATTTAAATTAAAACGATTTTACGTATCACATAGTATGATTCTCCAATAATAGAATTGCATTAAATTAAATGATTCTAATTTGATAATTATAAGTTTAAATAAATTAAGCTTTAAAGTGTTACTTGATTATATCAAAAAGTACTTAATAAGTTTTATTTGTTTAGAAGTAGAAATTCAATTAAGTATGATTTCTAAATAAACGCATAATAAATATATAACATTTTAAAAGTGTTAATTATTTAAAAATATTTGCAGTGTAAATTATCCATAAATATATTTATAAACAGTATTGGACAAAACAAAACAATCAATTTTAATTACTTTTTGTTAAAAATAAAATTTTCTTTGTCATAATGTTCAATGAAAAAATTTTATTTAAAAACATTATAAATTTTATATAAGCCTGACATTATTAATTAAAATATCTATGTAAACTATAAAATTGTGAGTTAAATATATGATTTTTACATACAACAGCGTAGTACCGATCAAAGAGTGCTAAAGATGAAACCGTAGCTGGTTTCGAAAATGTATTACACTCGGCTAGTGTCGTACTCGATTTTTCATAATATTCTTGACAATAATCACATGAACTAAAAAGCCTGACAATATTAATTAAAACTTATAATTATTTTTTTTAGAAGTTTCGTTGTGGAAATTAACTAAAATCGCTTTTCCAAGTCTAAAATCCAAATTGTTTTTAAATTATAAACAAACGAGTTGCAGCACTGACAACTATATGAATTTTAGAGTAAATAAAAACTATTTTATATGTATGTATGTATGTATGTATATACAAAAACCTAATTATAAAATAATATATGCCATTATAATCAGTTGTTTTTTTCCTTATTATTTAATAGCTTCGATAAGGACTAGATGAGCATCTAAATATGTCTTCACAATTTTTTTACTTTTAAGACCGAAAATAATTTATGCTTGATTTTAAACTTTAAAAGGTAATTTTAATGGGTCTATTTGAATAAACCTTATGTTCCTTAAAAGAATAGTTGAAACACGTATATGTTTAAAAAATTTTTTTTGTTATACTGTGCACCATATATTTTCAATCGATAACTAATTCATCAACACGCCCCATAAAAGAATTTATTTTTTGGCAAAAATTGGTGTTTTGTTTATACAACAATATTTCTATATAAAAAGCTCACAATAAATCTACGTACACTAATTTAGATATTGAATATTACGGACTTAAATGAACACAGTTTAAAAAAAGCAATACCCAGAATCCATAGCATTTGATAGTAAGTAACCAAGGTAATATAGGAAAAATGAGAAGCGCATAGGAGGCAGTACATAAATTGCAAGGTATCCGACTCTAAAATATCTCTATTTATGTATTTTCTTTTTATGAGCGGTGCCACACCCCCTGTCGTTTTCAAGTGATGCGATCACATACACGGACCATTTCATTTTTATATATATAGAAGATTTGTAGTGTAAGTTATCCAAATATTTATAAACAGTATTGGACAAAACTAAACAATCAATTTTAATTGCTTTCTGTTAAATAATTTAGCGAATAAAAATAAAATGTGCTGTGTCAAATGTTTAATAATGTATTGAACCTGAACAAATTTTATAATTATTTTTTAAGAAGTTTTGTTGTGGAAATCAAAATAATTTAAGTAACTAAAATCGCTATTCCAAGTCTGAAATCCATATTGTTTTTTAATTATAAGCAAACAAGTTGCAGCTCTGACAACTTAATAAATTTTAAAGTAAATTTAGAGTTTTTTATTATTTAAAAGCTTCGATAAAGACTACAAGAGCAGTTAAATATGTCTTCACAAATTTTTTACTTTTAAGGCCGAAAATAATACATATCGCACTCCCAGCTTAAAAGTGACACAACTCAAAATTTTTAATTTTTGAGAAATCGAAATAAACTGTTTTTAACGTAAATAAAAATAATTAAAAACAAAAACGTTAAACCATTGAATTCGAATTAAAACTATTTAGCACTTAGCGTAGGGATCTATTATCATTATATTTTCTGACACAACTAAAAATAAGTCACTTTTATGAAATTCAACTTTATAACAATTGAAACATAAAGAAAGACATAACTGTTTTTTAGCAACCGTTAACAACCAAAAAATACACTGATATTTTTCTTATAGATAAACAAGTGTATTGAGCATAGTTCAAGCATAGAAAAGCGAAAAATGAAAATTTTGAGTTGAGTCACTTTTGAACTGGGTGTGCAGTATATGCTTGCTATTGAATGAATGTAAGGTAAATGTAAAGGTAAAAACTGTCAAATAAGAATCCTATGAATACACTGATTCGGTGTACATTGAAATCAGGTCAAGATCATTCTATGTGTTTATATGAGAGCATTTTTGTATGTATATACATACATATATTGTCTCTCACTCAGTGATCGTTTGTTTTGTTCTCTCTTTGTTGTTGTGGTGTTGCAACATAAAAACTAGACGACATGAAATAACATTTTTGCCTTTTAATCTTTAGAAGTATTCTTTTTTCTATTTGTTCAAAAGTCATGTTAAATATTTTATTACTTAAAATTAAAAAAAAAAAAATCTACAATATTTAAAATAAAGATTAGCAGCTGCATTACTAGATAAAATAAAGTGTAGCAATTATTGTTTGGTTTAAAAATATGTAATTAGCACCTAAAAAAATACTAGATAACAGATATATTTAAATTGAAGCCAGTTGAATTATTCACTTGATTTAACGATATCAGTATGCAACTGACTCGGAACTAACGGTCAACTGTATTTTAGCGTTTTAAATTAAAAAAAATATTAAAACTAAAAATATACGTTTAATTAAAATGACGATATTCGAACAAAAAGATTTCCATTGTAATTCGGCTTTTACGGCCAGTTCTGATGAACTTGAAACTAAAAATCACGACAAATGGAATTTTATTGAAATTAACAAAAAAGATAAACCGACTAATGTAGAAGTGGCTGAAAATAAAAATTCTTCAATGGATTTTGATAATATTCTGCCATTAATTGGAGAATTTGGCAAATATCAAAAGATTTTATTTATTTACATGATACCATTTCAATTCTTTTTGGTGTTTGTGTATTTTACCCAAATCTTTTTGACTCTAACACCGGAAGAGTACTGGTGTGAGGTGCCAGAATTAACTAATTTTACATTAAGCGAAAGGTGGGCTTAAAAAATTAAAAAAATACTTATGATATTGTAAGATTAAAAGTTTTAATTTGTTTGTAGGCTTGAGCTTTCTATACCATATAACGAGGGCTCCTATAGCAAATGCTCCATGTACAATGTTAATTACACCGAACAATTGCTAAATGGTGTTACTAAAGCCAACACTTCTTGGCCCATTGTGCCATGTTCAAAGGGTTGGTCTTATAATTTCTCCGAAATTCCTTATGCCACCATCGCTACCGATTTAAATTGGGTATGTGATGATGCCGCCAAGGCCACTTATGCCCAATCAATTTTCTTTTTGGGTGCTATTGTGGGCGGTCTTTTGTTTGGCTGGATTGCTGATAAATTTGGTCGCGTGCCCTCCATGATTGCCTGTAATTTGATTGGCTGTGTAGCTGGTGTGTCAACGGCTTTTGTCAAAACTTTTCTGGGTTTTGCTTTGATGCGTTTTTTTATTGGCTTTGCTTTTGATAATTGTTTTGTCATGATGTTTATTTTGGGTAAGTGTGAAAAAACAAAAATTGTGAAATGTGATTTATGTGATTATGATCTATGTATATTAAATATATTTATGTACAAATCGCTTATTTGCTCAAACATCGTTATAACTCAAAAATACTAGTTTTGCAGAAAATGAGTGTAAAGTTTTCAATTTGCATACAACTCAGTGGATATATTAAAAAGTTTTCTTTTATAAAGAGGTGAGTTTACACGCCATTTGCATGAAATTTTTACACAATATAAATCAAAATATACTGAACAATTCCGCATCATTAACTTCAAAATTTTATTTTTTGATTTATGACGTTGTTTGAGTAAATGAGCGGTATATATGTAAAAAAAAGTTTTTACTTTACAATTGTTTGCTTCACAAACAATTTTAATAGCAAAAAGTAAGAGCGCTATATTTGGCTGTGCCAAATCATATATGAGCAAATCTTGCGTGGCGCACGCTACATTCGTACGCGTTTTTAGATTAAAATATAAAAATTTTTTCTTCTTTCAAAAGAGATACCTTTAACTTTTACGTAGTGTTCAGTACTATTTTATTTGTACTTACGAATGGCATAAAACAAAATGTTGTAGCAGATATTTGTTGTGAAATAATTGATCTCAAATATCGTTACGCACGCTACGAAAAGTGGAAGTAACTTTTAAGTTGGAGTGTGTTTTTGTAATTTTTAGCGAATTTTGCATAATAAAGCACAAAAAACCTAAATGCTACTAAACAAAAAACATTTTCTTTGTTGCATTTTTATTTTTTATGAACTTTTAAAATACAAAAATGTAAAAATTTTGTATAAAAAGTGATTTTTCTTGGAAAAAGTTTCCCGACATCTCTTAAACTACTCAGCAAATTCAATAACATTGTTTGTAAAGCTTTAAGAAAATTTTGTTGTTGAATTTTGAATTTCTTATTTACTTCAATAGAACAAAGCGTTCTCTAGTTATGCCAACATAAAATAGAGCTGGGGGCAAATTTTGGCATTCGATATCAATCGAAATTAAAAATTCTAATTAGAATTCCTATACCAAATGCACAGAAAATTCGATCGATCGAACAAAATTTCAAAAATATTCTATTTTTATATATATTTGAAATCTGTGTTACATATGTAGTTAGCAACAACTAAACTTTTTTCGGCAACAAATAAAAACTTAATTTTTGTAAAGAAATGTTATTTATATTTTATTATATTGTTAATAATAATAAATCAATTTTATTATTAAAATAAACTTTTATTTAATTGAATTTCAGTTTTAGAATATGTTGGTCCCAAATATCGGACTTTTGTATCAAATATGTCTATTGCATTATTTTTCACTGCTGCCAGCTGTGCTTTGCCCTGGATTGCCTATTACGTGGCTGATTGGAAGCTATTGGCTATAGTTACTTCGGCACCATTGCTATTAGTGATATTAACACCCTGGTTAATACCCGAATCCGCAAGGTATTTATTTATTCTATTAATTAAATTATTCTATTTACACAAATAATACAAAATTCTCTTCAAGATGGCTGGTATGTCAGGGCAATATTGAAAAATCAATTACCATCCTTAAGAAAATGGCCAAAAGTAATAAAAAACAAGTGCCAGAAGAAACCTTTAAGCAATTTCGCGAAAGCTGTTTAAAACTGCAAAAGGAGGAGTCGGAGAAACATTCTTATACTGTGCTCGATTTATTTAAAACGCCCCGCTTAAGACGCACCACCCTGTTATTTGTTGTTATTTGGATGTCCATTACTTTGGTGTTTGACGGTCACGTACGCAGCGTTGGCTCTTTGGGTTTGGACATCTTTCTTACCTTTACCATTGCCTGTCTAACGGAACTACCTGCCGCCATTATGCTTACCCTCACCCTTGATAAAGTGGGTCGTCGTTGGTGCGCCTGTGGCAGCATGGTATTAAGTGGCATTTTTAGCCTCCTCGCCACTGTAGCTCCAACGGGCATATATTCTGTCAGTTTTGCCATAGCTGGTAGATTTTTTGTTAATATTTCCTATAATATAGGTTCACAGTATGCTGCCGAAATCTTACCCACTGTGGTAAGGGCTCAAGGTGTAGCCTTTATACACATCATGGGCTATGTTTCCACAATTATTGCTCCATTTGTGGTATATTTGAGTAATATCTCGCCAATGCTTCCCCTACTTATATTGGGTATATTAGGTATTTTGGGAGGTTTATTAAGCCTTTTGTTGCCAGAAACTATGGATCAAGATTTACCAAAAACCCTGCAAGATGGTGAAGAATTTGGTTTAAATCAAAAATTCTGGCATTTTCCCTGCTTGGAGGAGAAAAAGTCTTAAGAGCGATTTAACCAGATTTTAAATAGTATTTGTTTTAAATAAATTTTTTATCTTAAGTAAATAAAGAAAAAAAGTATATTAAAAATATGCCAACTTAACATTTCGATAATTTTAGCACTTTTATTCTAACCAAATGTTCAATGCTTAAAGAGAGTTTGCGAAAATTAAAAAATTTTAAGAAAATAAATTTATAATTGTTACAAAATTCAAAAACTATTATAACTTTTTCTTAAAAAGATTAATCGGTCGATTTTGGATGGCAACCATAAGTTGAGTCTTTAAGTAACGGCATGGCTTGCTAAAAAAACGGTTAAAAGGCTCGTATCCAGCCATAACATATTAAGAAAAAAAAAAAATTATTCCAAATAAATCCGATTTCAAAAATATTTTTTCATATTTTTAAACTCACATATACATACATAGGTACATACATACCCTGCAGGAAGCCTTGAGTCAAGTGTCTCCAAGTCACCACTTTTGTCGACTATTTCGGTGACTTTTTGGTCTCCAAGTCACCACGTTTGCCGACAATTGTGGTGACTTTTTGGTGATATTGTCAACAAAGCGTCAATACTTTTCATTTTGCCAGTAAAAAGTAGCAAAAGTGTAGACTAAAATTACTTAAATCTACTAGTAAATCACAGTAGTGGATTTTCAATGACACCCACATGTTAAATGTCTATAGTAAATAGCATTGGCTGGGGTATATTAAGTCATTAGTACTGCTGACTGTGTCAATAGTAGGCCAGTACAGTTTCACTATTGACATTTCCAGCAGGGTAAGTATGTATGTAGATACTTCCAAATATTAATATTAAATTTAATTCCCAATATACTTTGTACCAAAAAAAAAAAACAAAAAAAAAAAAACAATCTGTCTAAATATTTTTTGCCAAAATTTTTTTAAACACAGTTTTATTGTCATTCAATTCTTAATTAAGCAATTTTTAAACATGTCAAACGTTTTAACTTAATTTTATAAATGACAAACGATATCAATCATATTAAATAACTCAGCTTTTGCACACACATACATATACACATCACTTTACATACTTACATACATAGAGTAGATACATACATATGTATGTACATACATTTATGATTTTTTTGGGAAATCAATCAAATACTTACATACATAAGTACACTGATATGTAATAATAAATAAGCAAATATGTGTGTTTGTATGTATGTACATATGTATGTATGTATGTCAATAAATATAAGTCTTTATTGCTACTAAATTCAAAACCATTTAAATAAAATAAACAACTGAAATTAAGAAGTCAGACAGACGCATAATACATTCTTTTACTCGTGTAATGGCTTTATAAAGAACTGTTTGCAATAAAAAATAACTACAAATGATAATGGTTATTCCCAGTGAACGAAGAAAATAGAAAAGGCACGCAAATCATGAGCCTAAATGGAAGGATACAAGAGGATGGTGGCATAAGATATCATACACCAGCACAAGCTTTGGATGCAGAGAAGAAAAAAAAAACAACAAAAAATGTCTATAAATATTTAGATTATTTGCATATTAATACAGTTGTAGGAAACAAATGTTGCTATTTCTTTACTTTTCTTCTTACATACAACCACATGCTAAGACTGCCACACAAGCACACATTCATATATGAAGAATTTTTAAATATATTTTTTTTCCGTTTTTGTTTCGCTTATTGTGCTTAAGAAATAAAAAAAGAAAGAAAGAAAAAACAAATGTTTTACAAATGTGTAAGTGTAAGTGATACATAAAACGTTTTAAAAAGTGTAAGAATTATTGGTAAGAATTTTGCAGGTATAAAGCGAATTTTTTACACCCTAAACGTTAAAGGTTTTTTCAGGTTTAATGAAATGAAAAAAATGTTTAAAAAACTTTAAAACTTACACTAAAGTTCGTCAATAAAATTCCTTAATTGCTGTCCATATATAATGGGAATGATTTTATACATAAACAAATATTTAGATTTCCAATAAAAATGTTTATACAAAATTAGTTAAATCGAGTTTTATCTTAGCTTTTCAGCAACACTCAAATACCAAATAGGTAACATATGAAAAATCTTAAGTTTACCTTAAGGCAAATAACTTTGGCAACAGGTTTGCTTAAAATTAGTTTTTCTAGAACCCAAAGGCTGAAAAAAAAGCTTTGACAAAGTAAACACTCTAGAAATTAGAACTAATAGAGTTAAAAAAAAATTGTTTGGTTTTTTAACAAATAAATTGCTATAATAAATCTAACAAATGTACTTATTATTGATATAAAACAAACCAGATATAAAAGGGTAAAAACTAAACAAAACTAATAAAATATTTGCTTCTAAAAATCAGCTGGCCTATTAAGGCTTGATGTAAGAAAGAAAATTACTGAACCTTTTTTTAAATAAAAACATTTTTTGAACTTCTACTTGAATGGGTTTGAGAACTATTTTTAAGATGATTAAAAAAAAAAATGATGGTCTTATCGGTAAGTAATCGGCAAAGATACAGGAAAAAACCATCTTCGGAAAAGTTAATTAATTAAATTATTAATCAAACTTTATTAGTCGCTGAAAAATTAAAAAAATCTTCAGAAAATCGAATTATAAATTGTTGAGATTTTGACATACAAATAAATAGTTACGGTGAAGCAAATAACAACAAAAATAAATTGTTGTTGTAATGTGTGTACGTCTTACAAACACTATCTTGCCGGTGGGGTTAGAGAAAGGGGGTTTTTACAACATAGTTTATTTAAACTGGTTAGGGGTATTCGTTTAATCGCTTAAATGTCTCTTATACCTCTTAAACTTTATATATTATATGAAAGTTTAAGAGATATAAGAGGCATTTTAACGATTAAACAAATACCCCTATTATTGGTTTGATAATAATTTTTTTGCTTAAAAGTAAATTTTTAGGTAAAATATTTTTATGTTTTAAAATCTAATTTGATTTTATTCATACCCGTTTAAATTTAAAATACAAAACATTTTAATTAACCTTAAACAACAGATTATTCAAATATTCATATAAACCAAATACTAACAAGAAGGAAAACTGTGCAAGTAATATGAATGTATCAAATAATATGATGCACAATTTTAATACATATTTATTTTTATATGAACAATTTGTAAATGTTTAGCTTTTTTCAACGCAATTGATAAAACATGGAAGTGGGGGTTGGCATTTTCTGTGAAACAGAAGGAAGAAAAAAAAATGGGCAAAAGCCGCTTTCGTTTAAAGAAAAAATATAAAAATTATTATTATTTCAGGCTACAACAGCTGAGAACCCATTTAAGATTGGCTTTATGCAACATACACACACACAAACACACACACACACACATCCAGCAAACAATGGTAAATACGATAATATGCCTAAAAAGGATATTAAGGATTTTGTAGTTTGTGTATTGCAGTTGTTAGTTGTTGTTGTTGTTGTTGTTGTTGTAACAACTTAAGCTGCCTTATTTATATGATACATTGTTTCTTTGGCATGTAAATGAACTAAATACGAACACAAGTTGGAAAAAAAAAACACAAAAAGCATTAATAAAAACGCGTTTTTTGTTTTATTTTTTTTTTATAAATAAAAGTAGTTGTTGGCGCTTTTGTTTATTGTTTTTTCTTTTGATTGTTAAAGTTATATTTAAATAAAAGAAAATTAAAGAAAAATAATTAACATGTTTATTTGCACTGTTGCAACAACTCAAATATAATCGTAAATATTTATTTAAATATGCAACACTTTGCTTTTTACAACAATAAAAATTTATGTTGCTACAATGCAACATGAGGTCTTAAAGATAAAGGAAATGTGTTTGTTTTGTTTGGTTTGTAACCCTTTTCGAGAGGATAATTTGAACTGCGAGTTTATGTAAGCATTTAAAAGTAACATAGAATATTAAGTGCTAGCGATACGCTTCTTTATATATACAAATATATATAGATCTGCTAATTTGTTAGTTTACAGTATCGTATAACTTAAAAGCAGTTTGACGTTTCACAAAGCATTAAAGCTAAAGAATGCAGTAAGAATATAACTCAATAGAAAAATAATTGTGTGCTGGGTTAAGTTATGATCGCGAGCTGTCATTATCGGTTATATGAATGTCTTTTATTTGTTGTTTTAGTATAAATACGAAAGCTTATGTTTTAATTTAAATATCGCTTGAACTTAAAGGATTAACGGCAAAAATCTGACAAAAAAAAACATTTTGTTGGCAATAAAAAACATTTTTCTTTCTTCATTTCTTCTTTAGTGTCAAGTTGTGGGTATGTTTCCCTTGAAAAGATTCTTGCAGCACGTCTTTGGTGCTTGTGAGCCCAATGTGGCAATAAAACATTTTGTTAAGTGCAAAATAAATTCATGTAATGAGCTCAACGTACATTTCCATATAAATATCTCGTTGTGTTTTTCTTTTTGTGGAGTGACTTTTGTGTGAGTTTTAGTTGTTGTTGTTCTATGTACGTTGTTCACATGTTGCACATGTTGCTGTAGACATGGATTAATAAAACTATTAGAGGAAATTTCTTGAATGAATAAATGGTGTGATAAGTTTATTAGGGAATTTTATTTCTGTTTTTTTTTCAAGTATTTATTTGTATTAAGCTGTTTCTTTTGTTAATTTACTTAAAGAATGCAATTAAAATAATAATTTTTAAGGGTTAATAAATGAAAATTATTTTAAGAGAATTTCGTTTGTCTAACGTTTTTTTCATTTTACTGTAGTGTTAATGAGAGTAAAATTTATAATTAACTTAGGAATTTTTTTAAGTAAAAATTATTGATTAAAAATTTAAACCTGGAATAAACTTATCGCTCTAGTAAGTTTATATTAATCACGAAGCTCCTGGTAATAGAATTGTGAATAAACCTGTATTCCTGTATATATAAACTAGTAAGAGGGCTATATTCGGCTATACCGAATCTTATATACCCTTCACT
>NDXZ01011701.1:0-17872 GCA_003055125.1 Paykullia maculata
TTGGAGAGTTTTACTTTATTCGTAGAAAAGAAAACGCATAATATTAAATTTAAAAAATATGTTGAATGTAATATTTGGCTGGACTATATAAAAAAAACTCTACCCTATTATACATAAACTATTTACCCTATTTATAAGGGCAACCATTAGGTTTGTAGTTATATGTCTTTTTTTTTATTGAAAAAAGATATTTTTTGGGAAAAAAACAATAGAAAAATAGTTTTTTTTTGCTCGTTTTTATACATTTCAGCCGCTTCCGAGCCGACTTCTTCAATTCAATACCGATACTCTTGATCCATTACTGACTAGTCTATTGTACAAACATGTCAAAAATTTATTAAAAATTATATAAAATGTTTCGCCGCTTTTTGAGATTCCGTGAAAAAATCTCCTAAATACATTTTATGTGCTGATACCAAATATTTGAGGATATGTTATTAGGAGGTGGTTCAAAAATTGTTTTTTTTTTAAACAAAGGAACGATTCATAATATACAAATAATATTGTGCAAATTTAAATCGTACTGAGAATCTTGATGCTTGTCACTAATGATGATTTAATCTCTTAAAATATTTTGTCTTTATTTACCTTCCCTCCTCTAACACGCCTCTTATAAAAATAACACTGTTGTATTTAATTATAAAAACTCTCTAATAAGTAAACTGTCGCAAAAGTTAAACAATTTATTCATTTATCTATTTTATGGCCAAAATCTTTTGCCACTTATTGTACTGTCCTGTATTCATTCAACTCAATACAATTTTTTATTTTAAGTATCATGTTAAAAAGAAAACCCATTTAGGTGGTAGATTACGGAGGGCGTGGGAAAAACTTTTAGTATCAAATAACCCGCCAACAATTGATAAAATACCACAAATCTTTTTACAGCAACAACATCTTTTAACTTTCAAGTTCGAGTAGAGGAAGTGGTGGACGGATAGAGTCCATTGATACTCGTTGTTTAATAATACCAAGAAGCACAAAAGAAACCAAATATGTTTTATGATTTTAATCTGTGTATAAAATGTTGTTCAAAATTTATTATTTCATTTTTATTCAAAGTGAAAAAAAATGTTTGCAAAAGAAGCTGGATTAAAAGTTATGTATGAAATTTTATTAGTGGACAAGAAAGTTTTAAGGGATACTTTAAGAACTTTAGCAGCTGCAAAATGTTACAAGATTTATGGGAAAAGTTTGTTTTTAATGAAAAAGTAATGAGGTTTTTCCATTTAACTGTAAAGATAACTAGTTTTGGTTTTCTAGTTTCTTTTTTTTTTATTAAATGTTTAAAACAAATTTGTTAATATTGTATTTTTAATTAAAGTCTACAAATAAGTAACTTAAATAAATAATTGCAAACGCTACCAAGTTTAAAGAAAATCTCCCTTTTTACTCGTAAATTATCTAATTTCTTAAACAAAAGTTTTGTTACTTGATTTGTATGATGATTATTGCAGCATAACAGATATTAAAGTATTCAGTTTAAACAATTAGAATGTTAAAAATTTGGCTAGATTGTAATTTGAATAAGATTCAACTTCCGATTTATTTCGCTTTAAATGCAAATTGTCACTTAATTAAGCGGCAAGTACAGTAGCGTACCACATACGAGTACTATGTAGAGTGACTCTATTGCTAAGGTCAGTTAGTCAAAGTTTTTATAATTAATTACTAAATTTCATAAATAAATATTTTTTTTGGTTTTTCTTATTACTTTTAAGCTCAAAGACGTTATCTGTTCCACATTTGTAAAACTTCATCCCAATACAAGTTGAGGCTGTCTTTGAATTTCGTTAGTCAAGATTGAGTAACATTTTCTTTTTAATTTTTTATTGCTTAATTATGTGCTCAATTAATATTCTTAAGTGATGTAAAATCTAATTGTTTATAAATTCTTTTCTCGAACAAAAAAGAAAGCGTAGAAAGGAGAAACGTCAGAGAAAGACTTTAACTTTAATCTTAATAAAATAATGGAAGGTATGTGACGGGAATATTTATACTTATACATATGTACATATGTTTTAGGGATGGTCGAAAAATATCGATGCATCAATATATCGATATTAAAAAAAAGCTATCGATATATATCTTCTATAGACTATTAAAATGCTTGTATCGCATTTAAGGTACATATTTGCAAGTCTATAGCAACAAGATTTTATTCACTCTCGTAACTGTCAACCTCCTTATGTATATAATAAGTGTTAAATATTTTTATGTTGTTTGTTTTGTTTTTAACGTTTTTAAACAAAGCATCACCCATGTCAAGTTGTGTGTAGCCAGGATTTTACCCCTGTTCTTTTCTAAAATCGCCCTTTGTTATTTAGCTTGTCAGACTTCCTCGGTGTCTTTGGAAAAATTTACTTCAACGATAAATTTAATATAGAAGTCTTTTGACAGGCGAATGCATCAATAAATTATTGATTAAAATTTATTTTTCCAGTGTCTTACGAACTTATCGAAATATTGATATTTTTACTCGATATATCCCTAATATGTATTTCTGTTTGTATCAGCTTAACATATTTACTCTAACGAATAAAAGAAAAGTATACAAATTTATGAGTTTACAAGCTCTCACACACACATACAAAAGTAAAAAGCCCTCAGTAAAGGAGTTAATTTATGTATGAAAAAAATGTAAACAATAACGCATACAGAGGTTAACAATGATGGCAAATATTTGGTTTCAATATTATAAAAAAAAGGTACAATTGTGGCAGTTTTATACTTTTTAAAGTATTTTAATGTATGAAAAAAAAAATAAATAATAAACGTTAACTTTTTTTTAAAGGTTTTATTTTTTTTTGCTTTCGGTTTTTGTTAGCACTATTTTCAGCGATTAAGAACTTTTACTATTTCATCATATGACAACACTTTGACATCCGTTTCAACACCGAAATAGTCTTTAGGCATTTTATATTATGCTCCATTATTACTTACTATAAGCTAAAAGTCTTGTTTGCAGTGTATTGAATGTTGCTTTTAGGAAAACTCTGCTTGACATTTTTGTGGAAATATTTTAATTAACTAAATTCTAAAGTTTTTTTTAAAGGCACTTTACTTTAAACATTTTTTTCTACACTTTGTACATGCTGCCTGTTAAAGGTATATTTGGTTAAAATTTTTCGGCATAGAAAAATAAATAAGAAAATATTGTTTTATTTATACACGCTTTCGTATACGTATCCATTAAGAACGTATACATATATTTCTACCCTGCAGTTTTGTTTTCAAAAACAAAACAAAAATACCAGAGTTGATCCAAAAACTAATTATCTATCTATCAACTATCTGTCATTCTATTGTGCTAAAAATTAAAAAGATAGAGCAAAACTGCATTTAGATTATAAGCATTTCCTAAAATATTGTTGTTAGGGACTTAAGAGTCCAAATTTTATTTTTTAACTTAATTATCCTAAATTAAACAAACCAAGAGATACTGTTTTCTAAACCCCAATCTCTGAAACCGACCAACTTATTATGGCGTTATTTTGTAAGTTTTTACTAAAGTATATTATAGATGTCGCTGTAATTGATATGTGTATGTTCAAATAGATTTTTATATTTTTTACCTTTTTAATAATATTTAAATTGAAACAAACGCCTTAGCTGTGTCTTCTTAATTCGCATTTTTATTTAAACAATCTTTTTAAAAAGCGATTTTTAAAAAGTCACACTTTTTATAGAAAATTTTAGTTGCAATATTAAGTTTTAACTCCCGAAACATTAATATGTGTTGTCGGTTACAACTTGAAAAAAAAAAGATTTAGATATAATTTCTTTTTAAATTTTCCTTTCTATCGTAAAAAATAATATCAATCTTATTTAAAAATAAGAAATACAATCATTTATTTATTCGTTTGAAAATGAACTAATTCGTTAAAATTTTCTTTCAGGAATGACTTCAGAACTGTTGGGTACAGAAGCAACAACTCAACATTGAAAGAGCAAGTAATTTTTGTCGACTGGATAAAAAAAAGTGTTTATGTGTTGGTTTGTAAATTTGTTTCAGTTTTTTTGTGTTACGAAAAACTTGGAAAGAAAGTAAAAATCCCAATAATGCTGAATACTTAAAATACCAAAAATTCTTGGCAGAGTTTTATTGTTGGAAAATAAATAAAGCTGCGATTTTTTAAATATTTTGTTTAAATAAAACCTTAAACCGTTACTTTAGTATGAAAACATCAGCAAATATACATATTTGTATATGAGTATATGGTAGACAGACGTCTGAATCTACTTGATACATAATAGCAGAGCTTTAATGCTGGATATCTTAATTAAGTTTTTATTTAGATTTCATACTTATATTCCAGAATTTCATCAAGAGGTAATCCGCTCTCTACTCTTAAAGAAGAAGAAGGAATCAAGGATAAATATAAGATTTACTTTTATGCCTTTATCATTTTATAAGGCATTCAAAAGTTTTACTTTACTTTGTCCTTTTTAACGCTATGAAATATATTGCAGTTACGTATGTTTTAATATATTTATATGTTAAAAAGCAAATACTGCATAAAAACTTTATTAACTTAGCTTATTTTAAGCATTTTTACGTAATACAAATGCATGCATGCACACACACACACATATTTCATACATACAGACACACATTTGTGTATTTACATACGTTCACTTAAAGAGTAAAGAGATGAATGATGTTTTATTTTCTTTAGTTTTTCCCTTTTTTTATTATTATTATTCATTATTATATTTTGTAGCTTGATTTTGCGTGTTTACACAATTTTAAATAAAAATTTAAAAGAAGAGTTTTAAATTTACATTTACATTTGTAGACAAACATACTTTAAGAGGTTTTACTTGTGTATGAACATTTTTTATTATTAGATTAGATATTGTACGTGCCTGTTTTTAATAAATTGTTTGTTATTGATAAAAGGCACGAGCTTATTTAGTTACACTTTTCTTATTCTAGGATAATTATAATAAATATGAAAATTTTATTTATAAAAAGTACATTTAGTAAGAATCTATTTCACAAACTGATTAAATAACATACAACTAAACATTTTAACGAAGTTTTTTCTGTAATAAAACTGTAAAATGTTCATATATTTATGTACGAATACATTCATTATCTATTATTTAAAACCCTAATCGTACACATTTTGCTAGATTTGATAATATCATAAGACAGACATTTATTTAAGCGTTGATGATTGTTTTAAATCCAATTCATTAATTAAATACTTACGGGGCCAATTAAAGAACTTAATAAAGCACTTTTATCAAGTTCAAAGACAAATTCAAGTAAACTTTTTAGTAAAACGAATAAAATATTTATTACATTTAAACGCAAACTAATTCATGTGCACAACATTGTTCTTAGAATTATACATCAACACCCATAAGCGCACATACATTATTTAATGCTGATTTAATTTAAAATATTCTTACTTAAACATATGTCGCTTTCCCCCTCAACACATGTATAAAGAAATAAAATGTGAAAAATTCGCACAAAATTATTATGAAAAAACTAATCGACATATGTGTTAAAGGGGTGCGGCTCAACATTATCAGAAAAATGTATTATTTGAATATCGTTAAAGTTTCGTAAATGTGATTTTGAAACCATATGATGACTGATAATACGCGCTCCATTTATCGTTTTTAATATTTAACAAAAATGTACAATTGGGATGCAGAAATGCGCTGCTGACACCCACTAATGTCAATAGTTTCTGTTTACAGGAAGTTTTAGCGACACGCCTTTCAGCAGATCAACTTTAATGGGACTGTGAAATTTTTCTATAGTTGCTACAATATCTTGCAACTGAAATTTCATAGTTCGTGCGCAAGAAACGATTGTTGCTGCAACACCTACCACACAGAACTCTCTAACCGTTCGATTATCTGATTATATATGTATATATCGTTCCACAGGCGCTACAAACATTTGTAATTAAAAACAATTGTAAGTGTAAGCTTTAAATGTCAAGTAAACTTAATCCAAACAAATTTTCCGACTGTGCAAATGATGAAATAAACAAGGAAACATTTTTTATTCATTAAGAAACCCTCCATATGTTACATAGTTATTAAGAAATGCTTAATTTTTATGAATGAGAAACGCTAAGAACGGAGCAGTGTTGCCTTCAAATATCCAAAAAGGACTTAAAATATTCAATATTCCACTATAAAAAAATAAAACAGGCGTTGCTTATATTAATATACTTTAATGAGTTTTTGATCTGGACTTAAATTTATCTCAATATTACGGTCTTTCCTCAGGCACAATCAATTTTATTATAATTCAATATTTATTCAATATTTTTGTGTCAATAAAATAAATTTATAAGAATTTATTCAAATTTGTATTTCCTGTAAATTGTTTTATTTCTAAATGAAGAAAAAGTGAAATTGTTACAAAAAAAAAGAAGCTTATTTGACCTAAAGCTGTGATATAAAACAGGAAAACAAAATACAAACAGAAAAGGAATCACAAAAATACCAACAATAAGTAAAAACAAACAAAGAGAAAGTACAAAAATAACATTTTTGGAAAGAGAATATAAAATAATTTCACAACTTTAGTCTTTAGTTATTTATTTTTTGTTTGTTGTCGTCGTTGTCGCAGTTGTTGTTTGCTCCTCTTATGTGTGTCCTTAATCCACTACTAACTAATTTGTATTGTACATACATACCCAGCAAAAACTTGCATTGCCATGTAATGAGTTAAAATGAAAAAAAAACTACTTACCTTTTGGCATTTTAACCCATTACTTTAACACGGCGATGTCAAATAGGAAATTAAATAAGTCATTACCTTTCTCGCTTACAAATAAATCCCTATTTTCATTACTTTAACATCATTAAGTAACTACTTACTAATAATGAATAAAGCAGCCCTCTAAATTACAAATGACGAATTGAATAAGTCATAACTTTTAAAGTATTATATAACTATATACTTGCTTTTAATAAGTCAAATAGCCAATTGATTGTATGGGCTTACAGAACTCATTATCAATAATGTATTATATACAGCTTCCTAGCAACGAAACTACGTTTTACAGAAAAACTTAGAAAAAACCTTCCGAGTCGGTTTGAAAACCGTCATGGAATTCATAAACATTCGTCAAAAATATAATTACTTATATTTAAAGTATGCTAAACCAAATAATAATCATAATAACTAATTAGGTGGCTCCTAACAATTTTTCAGCCAAAGTGTTTGCAACTTTTATTACTTTTTAGATATCTCATGAATAAATTATTACGTTTCACAATATAATATTGTCATTAGAAAACTACTTCTTAGTAATGCAGACGGTATGTTATACTCATTAAAAAGTATGTTATTGAGTAAGTCATTACTAGTTTTTGCTGGGTACATATGCAGACATGTATATTTTTTTTTATATAAAAACGAATATAAATATTAACTCCCTCTATTCAAAGTTTATGTAATTTCTGTGTAATTCTTTTGTTGGGTTCTTATGTAAAGGAAAATAGAACAGTTTGTAACAAAAACAATCAAAATGCATTTTTCGTAATTTACTTACGAGTTCACAAAAATGAGAGAACTAAATAGGACTTTACCAGAACACAACAACACACATGATGTTGCTTTTTTTATCAGAGGCCCATACGAGTGATGCTACTCGTTTAGAGCAATAGTGGGGAACTACATATATTGAAGTAGTTAGAAAAGGCTTCCTCTTCATAAACATACATATGTGTGTACAGGCATACATATTTATTATTGTCAGTACATTTACTGTGAAGCATTACATATAAACATGTAACAAATACTGACACATGCACGTGCATGCGTGAGCAAAACATGTTGTATATAATTATAATTATTTATGCACTTATACAAATAAAACATACATTCTTGTGAGTACATTTCTTTAACTACATGCATATGTACATACACACATACATAAGTCATAAATCTGTTTTTACTTTAATGACTACCGACAAGTTTCTGGTACCACATGATGCCTTTTTTTTCTTAATTTTAATTTTTTCTTTTTTTTTGAAAATTCTCGAACACTGACTGACTTATTAGTGAAGGTTGAAACTAGACCAAAGTAAGGTTACATACATATGTACTTAAAACTGTTAAAACATCTACAAATATACACTTACAAATATATACTTACATACACACATATATTCTATAAATCCGCAATATTGCGCTTTCGAACACGTAACCCGATTTTTTTTTTATATTTAAAAAGGTTTACAATGAATTTTTCTGCTTTAGCATTTTAATCTGCAATAAAACTATTAATAAAACTCATTCATCGTTTTGAAAATGTTTACCTAATAATGACAAACATGAAACTACTGCAGAAATTTTGTTTGTTTGGTTCGTAATTTTTAGGAGACGGTTTGTATGAAAAAAAGGGGCGTGACACCTCCCACACATTTTAAATACATTTTATGATATGTAAAGAGAACTGTTAAATTTATCGTCTCAAAGTTTTGTAAGATTAACTCTTATACCATTTTCCTTATTCAAAACAAAAAATTTTAGAATCGGATCAGGGGGTGTGGTACCGTTCATACAACTCAGATACATTTTATTGCATATCTTAAGAACTGTTACCTTAAAAGCCTCTTTGATATCTCTAGGCTTATTAAAGCAAAAACCGACAAAACCATATAAGGGGGCGTGGTACCTACTCTACAACTAAAATAAATTACTTTAAAAGTATTGAGATTTGCTAAATCTTTTTTATGAAACCTTTGTACCATTAATATAACTTTCCTTATATAAGCAAAAATTGCCTTGAGCAAGAGGGTTGGCACCGCCAACAAAAATAAAATATAAAAAAAGATATATTTGAAAGTCGGATATCTTGGAATTTATTAACGAATTCGCTAAAAAGAATACTTTATATAAAAAAATATATAAAAGTTGTCTCCTATTCGCTTCTCATTTTTCCTATGTATGTTACCTCGGCTATTAACTATCAAAAGCTCTGGATTTTGGGTGTTGTTTTTTTTTTGAAACTGTGTTTATTTTAGTCTGTGATACATATTTATGTTCGTACATATACTGTGCTTTCAAAAAAATTTTTGTGTGGTTCCCCTTAATTTTCTTAATTGCTGGTGAGTGAGTTTTACAACTTGGGAGTTTTTAATATGAAAATATTGTTTTTTAAACAAAACAGCAATTTTTGCCAAAAAATAAAATCTTATATAGGGCGTGTTGATGAATTAGTTATCTAATGAAAATATATAGTACACAGTATGACAAAAAAAAAGATTTTAAACATATACATATGTGTTTCAACTATTGATTGTGGCAGTCCGAATATCTGTGTTTTTACGTTGAATACATCAAACAAATTCACATACGCATTAAAGAATGATCCAAATCAACACAAATCCTTTTTTTATTAGCAGTTAAAAGCTTAATGTTCGATCCTTTAAAAAATATTGTTTTTTTTTTTTTTTTNNNTTGTTAAATTAATAATTGTATCAATTATACTAAGTATGTATATAATTAAATTTCAAACTAATTTTAAGCAATAAATTGAAGAAAAATATATGAACTCGTACTCTGGTAACATAAAATTATCTATTAAAAAGGGGAGGGCGATTCAATCAATGCAGACGATATGCATGTATGTACATGCTCACTCAATGATCAAGCACATCGACTGAAGTTGATGGTTATTTTTGGAGGTAAGAAAATTAACATGTAATTGTCAAGAACAAATGCATCCAAACTAGAAGCGTGATTTAACCATACTTCTTTAAACAAAAGACTTTCCAATTGATGACTGTTACTTATGCTTTGAGTTGTAACATAATATGGAAACTCTTTGTGTTTTAATTCGATGTTACTGATGCGGATGACATGTGGTTTAAACAAGACGAAAATTAATTATTAATTTATCGAATGTGCTATCATCTCCTGTAATATCATGATTTAATATACAAATAATTTGTACAAAAAAATTGTATTTAAGTATCAAAAATTTTTGAATATGCTGTTTAAGATTCACAAGCAGCGCTATTTATAAAAAAAGTGCATTTGTAGTTTATTTTGAAGAAAAACTGCATCAAATGTCTTTTATTGAAAGCCGTTCAGCATCTTGTGTTACATTAAAGCAATCCACCACAAATCCTTTTACCACAAACATTAAAGGCATCGTTTAAATAAATTTTTTTTTCACTTTTTGTAAAACATACTTAAAATTATCTTCTGCTTGTATGAGACGCAAATTCTACGGATAATTTCAGCTAAATTGTTTTGAATTCATTTTTTATAATTTTATTTTTTTTTTTTAGTATTACAAAGACGAAATGCAAGAATTTGAATTGTGCTCTAGTTAAAGAGAAACAAATTGTTTCATCAATATGCATGTGCAGTAAAATGCTTATGTGTTGCATATTTTGGTTGCATATTGTATTTGGGTCTTTCTGTTTTTTCATCCTTATTTGATACTTGTTAACTAAGCAGGTATTTATGGTAAATACTTTTAAGCTGTGCATGTGCTTATCTCTAACACACACTAGAAGAGGAGTTAATCCTTCTCAAAACAACAATGTTGTTTGTCATGTTTATGTTGAGGAGGGCGTTGATGATAATGACAACCTGGGCAATGGCAATGACTGTTAACTTTCATATCATGCATAAATATTTTTAACGAGCATTAGCATAAGGACTTTTGGATGATGAAGAAAAAAATCTTAAGAAGAA
The DNA here is from genome assembly GCA_003055125.1 of Paykullia maculata. Classification (NCBI taxonomy): domain Eukaryota; kingdom Metazoa; phylum Arthropoda; class Insecta; order Diptera; family Rhinophoridae; genus Paykullia; species Paykullia maculata. The sequence continues at coordinate 10,694 of NDXZ01011701.1, forward strand.
AAAATATAACTTTTACAGGTTTCCTGGGACATAAAATAAAAATTTATTTTGCTATTTTTGTACATACAAAGGAAGTGGATGTAGGGATATAATTAGATTAAAGAAAATTCATATAAAATACCTAAATATCGCTCGATTGTGTCATTAAATATATATAAACGTTCTATCTAAACAACACGATCGTTCAATAGCTTTTCACTAAATCGGGGTTTTGTAAAAAAAATATTACATAAAATATTTCAGTGCTATAATAAACGTTAATATGTAAATGTAATATTGCAAACAAATATGTAAGTATTACGTCATACGTAAGAAGGTTTCGAAATAAGTTGACCTTGACGTTCCTTTACGGACCTGCCTACATCAAACAAATAGTTTTTTTCTTTATAGATTCTATAAAATATTCTAGTCATTTTTATTTCAAGGTTTAGTTGTGTGTGTGTGTGTGTGTGTGTGAAAGAGTGTGTTGAAAACGTCCTTGACCCTTAAATCCTTTATTTATATTCATATTTATTTCTATACACATTTATTTTGTTTAAGGACAACAAAACTGACTTTGTTTGGCTTAGAGCCTGCTGTCATGCTGACGACTTGAATGGTTTACTTTTTTGTTGTTATTGCTGTCTTGTCCTTGTTGTTGTCTTATGCTTATATGTATATGTTTTTGTTCAATTTAGTCCTGTTGTGTAATGCCGTTGTTTTCATTTATGCTGCCATTCATTGTAAATTCAAGTGCGATACCATAAAATGGCACATACCACAAATGACAACCAATTGTTGTTTTTTTACTCAACGAGAATTGACAAGAAAATGAGCAAAACCCCAACAACAAAAGCAACAGCAAGACAAAATATAAAACTCATGATTAAAAAGACCTTTTACATGCTGCTGCATAAACTTAATTACTCACAATTTTCCTGAGTATGTAATCCTCAGAGCACACAAACACATACATATAAGTATACACACACACACACATATAGCGAGTAACCATCTGTAGTTGCACACGAAACATGTTTCGTTTAGACAAGTTTTTTTTTCCATAACCGTTCATATTATTTTTGTTTTTTGTATATTTGTAGAGATAAAAAGTTAACCTTTGCACACACACACACATACATGTGTACATACATACTACATACACATGCATAAGGGGACATTTTGTCATGTGCAAGTGTATTTTACGTTGTTTAACTTTTCAGTCGTTGCTCCTTATGAAACTGCAAGATGCATTTCTAAGTATTTTAGTCAAATTAATGCAAATATACTTAAAAAACAGAGTGTTATGATGGGCTTTGGTTTAGGTGAGTTTTGCATATGATTTTAGCATTTAAACCTTAAGGTAACAAACATAAAATAATATGAGTCATTAAAAAAGCAACAAATGTTAAAACTAATGTTGATATTCATATTCTGGCCTTAACTCACGCAGGGCTTCAGTTTTCTATTAAATTTTTTTTACTTTTAATTTTGTATATATCTTAGTGATATGGGTTTGTGTTAAAATATTAACAAATTTTGTCGCTTACGAAGATAACTTAGAAATGTATTAAAATTTAAATAATATATAAACACGTCCTCTGTTTTTTTATGTACATACTTATATAAAATAAGAATTTATTATTCATCTTATAGGTTTCAAATAACAACTTACTTAATTGCTTTTTTTCTTCACTCTCTTTAAAATCTATTTCGGGCTTAAGCAAATTACCAATTGCAAAAAAATTCATTGGTATCAATATATTAAATATTATTCTAGTATATGTTAACCCCTAGAATCTTCTTTCAATGGAGAAACCTTCAGTGTTAAAGTTTTCAAGATGTAGACTACAAGCAATTAAACTTGTAAAAGAGGTAGCTTCTGAACTGTTTCTGTCAACTTTTGTCTTAAATTGCGAAGACTAATATTAAAATTACTAAAGAGAATATTCTACTAACTTCATATGCACGTAAGAAAATCAATGCTTTCGTAATAGTTTTTTCATTAAAAAAAACAAAATAATTAAAAACGTATACAAATTGCCCCCTTCAGCTTATTTCATTAATTCGTGGCTCAAATATTATTATTTATAGACCCGTAAAAGCTTAAAGGTAAATAGAAGTCAGGGGAAGTGGCGGTTGGTAGGCCACACACTTTGTAGATCAACTGACAACATTGCTCGACAAGCGCTTCGGTGAAATCCGCAAGGAAGAGGCCGACGTGTTGGTGGACCTGCTAGAACGAGGAGAACAAACATCTTGCAATTGAGGATGGTTAAGGCTCTATGCACCACTGGATAAGAAAAAAAAGAAAAAGTACACTCTTCTAATTGCCCTAATACTTCTATCTTTATTATTACAAAAAAGTCAAATAAATTTTCAGAATTTCTATTGATTTAGGGTAAACAAATTTTTTATTGACAAAAATATGTCAGCCAATTGGTTGAGTTGTTCTTAAGTGATGCTCTTACACACATACATACATACATGCAGCAAACTACTTTTTTTTTATAAATACATAAGTATGTTTTATATTGGCACTTCTTACTTCTTTGAATTAAACCTTACAAAGTACAAAGTACTTTATCCACAACAAATAACAAATATGTATGTATTACAAATGTATTGGTATACATATCTACATAATCAACTTGTTTTACAAGCATTTAGTCTAATGTTTAACATAACTTCCATTTAAATGTCTGAGTATATGATTCAAATTCAAATAAGGACAACAATAGTTACAATATACATACATACTTACCTACATACATACATACATACATACATACATACATACATACATCTGTATGTAATCTAACATGAAAAATACTCACAGATTCATTTATTTGTTTTTTCTTAACATGAACTTAAAAGATCACTCGTGTACTTTTAATATTTATTTATTTATTTTTCACTAAATATTTTTTTATATATAACGTTGACGAAAATGCAAACGGTTGCAACTATAGTGTTTTTCAATTTTACAATTCACATGATAAAATGTATAGGAAGTAGAAATTTCACAAACTGCTAATATGATTTTAAACAGTTTATTTTTGAAACTATTTGTAATAAACTTTAGATTTATTCTATAATTTTTATAATTTAATTTGTTCCGATTTTACCGTAAGCTGATAATAATATTATTTTGAACAGTTTGCAGTTTATGTGGCGATATAAATATTACTTCAAAGTATAGTTTGCCCATATTTAAATGTAAAGATACATTGTAGCATGTAAAGAAAAAAGACTTTTGTTAAAATAAAATGTTGTTTCAATATAAACTACTAAGTATGTATGTATGTACATGTAACTACATATTCTATGTCTACATTAAATGTAACAAAGATCAACATGTACTTGGAAATACAAAAATATATACATATGTGCATATGTATGTAAATGTATATACAAATATGTGTGTTTGTGTGTGCACAAACTTAAGTATTAATAAGATGAAAGCAAAGCTACGAAAAGTATTTGTTGCAAAACTTTAATGTGCACATTTGTAGCAACTAATGCCCAAATTCACTGCCATTAGTTAACTACAAGGTGGGCCAAAAGAAGTCATTCGACAGACGAATTGTTACCCAAAAAAAATAGACACGATTATTCCGCGTTCTTGGGGAGTGTATCGCTCCATGGCTTGTTCACTTGTATTCTACATCTGTCTAGTTCACAAATGTCAAAACATTTGACATTGGCCGCCATTTGCTGTCGGATGACTTCTTTTGGCCCACCTTGTACATACTTATATGGGAATGGTTTTGTCAATGCTATTTAATATACAGATCTTAGTTTGTACTAGTTATGACACTAAAAGCCCGTATTAGTTAAACTAATGACGGTGAAGTTGGGCATAAGTGACTTTGTGTAGAAAAGTTGTAACGATTTGTATTATTTCTTTAACAGTTAAGGATGCCAGATAGTTTCACAATTACAAAAAATACGTGCTAATGTAGAATTAGTTTTTTATATATAAAACTAATTATGTATAAGTATTATAATTAAAATGCAGCGTATAGTTTTTTTTAATAATGGCTTTAAATTGTTTTTAATGGTGAAAAAACTAATCTGATTTTTATTCACCATTAATATACCACTAAGGCTCTTTTTATTTTTATAAGGGGCTTAACGGACAAACGGACGCAACCTTTTCAAAAGTATTGGCGCACTTTGTTAAAGTTGTGTGCTGTAGAGATTTTCTCTATTTTTATATTAAACTTTTCTCGTCGAAGAACTAAATTTTATCAAATTGCATTTTTTTACGTTTTATTGGACTTCTCGCAAGCAGACAAATATTACGAACTATTTCCTAAATAAACAAAATTAAGTTTATCAAAGGTTTATAAAATAAATTAAATACGAAAAATAAAACCTAAATATATAATATAAAATAGACATTGAACAAATATGTAAATGAGAATATTTTATTAAATTTTATAAACGGCATTAGAACTTAATTTTTATTTATGACCAATTACGTTAAAAGCTTAGCAAATAAATCGATCCCTTGTAATGACAGAATAATAATTTTTGCGAAAAAAAGTTGAATTTGGCTAAAGGAAAAGAAACATTTCTATATTTTTTTAATGAATTTACCTAAACAACACCTGGCCACCTTATAATAAAATAGTAATTAATCGTTGCAATAGTTTATCATTGCATGGAGAAGAAGAAAAATAAATAAGAAAATCTTAACAAATGAAGTGGAAATTACTCTTTTATACAAACACTTAAAAAAAGCCACACACATACAAACACAAATGTTACATAATAAGCAAGAAGCCTTTAAGAACATCTTCAATTCACACAAAAGACATTATTCATTCATCCTTTTTAGTTGAAGTTAAACAAGGAAACAAAAGAATAAAAAATAAAACTATAAATTTAAAAAGTAGTGGAGAACTTGTACAAAATACAAGGAAACTTTTAAATCACATTTTGTTGTTTTTTTATAGCCTTCGTCACAGCTGGCGTGGGTATATATAGGTTTGTCATTCCGTTTGTAATTTCGACACTATTCATTTACGACCCCATAGTGTATATATATGTATATTCTGAATCTTTATAGATAGGGAAGTCGATTTAGCCATGTCCGTCTGTTCATCTATCTATCAAACGGTCAGAAATATCCCTTAGATTCATTCTTTCTGTTAAAAATCACCAAAATTCGTCAATAAACGACAATTTTTGTTTTATTTTTTTACACAAAAATTAATTATATTTGTATGTTAGAGATGCCTTATGGGAAATTTCAAAAAAATTTACTAATAAGTCCTTAATCTGCAAAGATATGCGCAGGTTTTCAGGTTTTCTAAGACGTTAACTACTTTTGGACATGTAAATACATACATACGTAAACACACCAAATATATACCTACATGTAGTGAAAGGTTTATAAGATTTGGTACAGCCGAATATAGTGCTCTTTCTTGTTTTTTTTTTGTTTGTTCTTTATTAGCTTTTAAAGTAACCCCTTGCTCGTAGTGCTACTGCAGTACACGCGAGCACTTGTTTTCATTCCGATTTATTTTTGTAAAATATGATCAAATATTATGTAATACCTTTTGCTTAACATCAATAAATGACGTTTATTATAGGAAATGTTTTTTTCTACCTGGTCTTTCTTTTATTTTTTGCTTTTATTGATTTCTCTGCACTGGAGAAAGCTCTCAATATATTTTTCTTTTTCCGTTTTTATTTTTTATTTTTTTATTTAACAGTAACGTCCTTCAATCTTTTTCCTTAGATCATAATACACAACCGTAGTTCTAAAATAGTTTTTTACTACATAAACTAATACACAAACGAGTATGTAATACACATACGTATGTAGGTACATATATACATACGTACATACATTTACATAAACATGTGAATGTAGATGTTGTGTTTATAGCTGTTAGGATGCTGGTAGCAAAGCACAATGTGTTGTATGTTGGTGCAAAAAAATGCATGTAACTGTGTTGCCCATATTTCATTGATGGAAAATGTTTACAAGAGCAGTCATGGCACGTGTGATTGTGCTTAAGTTTTTTTTTACCATTTCATTCGAGCAGTCAGTCTCGATGCCATCAACAACAGAGACTGATTAGTTTTTGGCTCTGCCCGTGACTCTGGTTATTTTGGTTGACTAACTAAACTAAATGTGTTCAAAATAGCGAAGGTCGTTTTCATTTAACAGAATCAATACAATTTGGCCATGTATAATATTTTTAATAAGAATTTGGTTTTATTTGCAAAATGTCATTAAAACTAACGCAATGATTGGATCAAACCTGCTATAACTTAATCAAACATAATATGAAAAGTACATTTTGTTGTTTTTCTTCCCATTTTATAATGGAAATACGAATTATGGTTTAAAAACTTAAATCGCTGTATGATTTTATAATTTAAAGTTTGATAATTTTACTAAAGGCAAAAAGTATAGCTGTTGCTATAAGACAACCCTCGTATTTTATTATTTATATGTATGTGCTTGTAAGCTCATGTACGAATATACATTAATGTTCAGAACATACTCTCATACATAGAACGTCAACATTGCTCATTAATGTCAATTTGATCAAGTCGTACATGACATCGATTAGATGAAATAGAAAATTGCACAATTTTTCTTCATTTCATTGAATAAAATAATAAATGTACATACAGACGTAGCTATGGATATTCATGTTTACAAGCATATGAAGACTAAAGTTGTAAAATTTATTTTCTACACAGACACACAAATAGTATATAGATAGATAAATAACCATATAAGCCCAGTCGTAAAAACTACAATAAAAAAATTGGAAATTGGATCTTCTATAATAGTTCAATACTTATTATTTCCTGAGTTACATATAAGTTCTTCTAGAACGCCTCCACACAACTTAGAAAAAATGTTTTGTTTCAAGTATGTTCAAAAAGATCGGCAAAGACCTAGGTTGCCAGTAAAAAGTATGTTATAGAGCTAATAGTAGCAACTGCAAAAAAAATCAATATTTTTTATTTCGATATTTTGATCAATATCGATCTCTGTCGACATATATCTTGCTAATAACATCAATATTGCGATATACCGATATTTTTCGTAATTTCGTAAGACACAGGAAACACGAACTTTGTAAAAAACAAGTAAGAGCGCTATATTTGGCTTTGCCAAATTTTATATACCCTTCACTACGTGTATTTACGTAAAAAAAAAAA
>NDXZ01011710.1:0-21039 GCA_003055125.1 Paykullia maculata
TTACCCAAACGACTATGTGGTGGTAAAAAATTTTCTATAAAAAAATAACATAAACTACGACGTGCAGCAAAGTTTACACCCAAGCACAAATATCTCCGCGCTGCTGCTACCCACAATAAAGCAAACAATACTGACAATAAGAGCACAACTTTACATGAGGGTACTGAGAATATAAAATTATTTGCGTGCAACAGAGAAAAGTTTTTAAAGAAATAAAAAAAAACGGTGTAAAATTTACTACATGTAAACATGCTCTAGCAAGTTACAGTTATATTCTTGAAGCATGTGGTGGTGCTTTTTAAATGTAAACAAATAAATGTGCTTGTGCACTGCTTCAGTATTAACCTGATGTATATGCTTTATGGCAAATAATTTATAGAAATAGTTTTGTTATTAGGATTTTAACATAGAAAAAAAAATGATGATTATGCAATCAATTTCGAGTTTTTAGAATCTCTTCTGCTGAATCTCTTCTCTTCTAAAGATAAATAATATTTGCTGCCAATCACCCATTCAATGGTAAGGAAATTTAACATCAATTTAACTATGAAATATTTTAGATTACTAATGAGCTTAAAAAATTGTGGAATAATTAATTCAGGGGCCAAATTACGGCATTCGATATCGATCGAAAATAAACAATTCTAATTGTAATTCCTATACCAAATGTAAAGAAAACTCGATCGATCGAACAAAATTCATTCGATATCGTATGCCGTAATTTGCCCCCAGGAAACAATTTTTTTTTTGACAAAATAATTAAAACTGATCAATTTTGTTATGGTAAATAGTGTTTTTGTATTTTGTTGATTTTTTTGTAATAACTAATATTTTTCCGCAATATTTTCTGAGTGATTACCAATATTTAAAATATTCTATTTGGCAACATGACAACACTAAGGGAAACATTATTTGCTGGTAACACTCTCACCTACTACGGCCTATGGATTTTATATATGGCCCTTAAATTATAATATAAATTAAATATTGTCGTGTTGAAAAAGACAATAAAAATCTGTCATTGCTGATTTGTTTGTATCATGCTGTGAATAAAAATGTTCAATTTTCTTGAAAACATTTTTTGCAGAACCTCCTTTATTGCCATTTAATTTTTCGCCTTTAAAGAACAATTTAAAATATAAGTTTGAAGTATGTATGTATGTATCTGTGATGGTGGTGTCGTGCATGTCAATTGTGTTGACGTGCATGTCTTTTTTGGCGGTGGTGATGACTGGCTGGCTTTTTTCAATTGATGTTTTCTCTGCTTCACAATCTGTTAATTAAAACTTTAAATGTCTTGTTGTGTAGTCACTTTTAATTGTATTATTTGTTTGTATTGATTTTGTTATTTTTCACGAAAAAAAAAGGATTTTTGTCATTTTTATTAAAATTGTTGCTGTAGTTACATTTGCACGACTGATATCAGTTTTTCATACCCATACTACTCTTTATTGGCTGTTATAATATAGATAACAAGGCATACGATTCGTTGTACAACGTTCTTGTATAACATCGCATAAGTTGAGAAAGAAAGTGTAAGTACATACATATATATACATATGAATTGAATTAATACAGGACAGCAGTGATGTAAGTTTGATACATATATACATATGTGTATGTGGCTTTTTTTATTGACTTAAAACCACCAAATAAAAAATAAAAGAAATGAAAAGTTAATTTGGTTATTTGGTCAGAAAAATATTCTACATATGCAAGAAAAAAAAAATTAAATAAATAAAAATAATATAAAATAATTAAACTTTAAAAATTTTATTTTAATATTAAAATTTTCTGAAGGATTTATATAAAAGAAAAATTACAAGTAAATTCTAAATTCTCGTATTCTTTCCTTTAGCTATAGCAATTCTAATGGGAACTTCTAAATTTCGATTTCATTCGAATTGGCCCCAGGACAAGTATAAATGCATATTTCTAATAAAATATTTCGTTTCGAAAAAAGTAACCAACAATTTTGGTAAAATTAAAATCGATATATATTTTTTAAGCGCAATTTACCAAACACATTTAAAAGAAACTTTTCTTCAGTATAATTCTATTAAGTTAAATTTTTATACAAAATTTTTTTATTTAAATCAATTTTTTTAATCTTATTATTCTAATCTCTAAATCAAAGTCGTTTACAAAATTTTCTAAAGTTTTTTTTGGTAAAAATTTTGTTTTTAGATTTAATTTGAAATTATGTGTATAAAAAATTCTTTGCACATTGTCATAAAATAATTCGAAACTAGTTTAATTTTTTTACAAATTTATTAGAAAGTTAAGTTATTGAAAAAATTTTGTTAAACTTAATCTATAGTAGATGCTTTTAGAATAACACAAATTTCTTTAAAAAATAACACCCTGAAAGCCGAACTTCCACTCTTTGAATTTTCTAAGTTTCATAGAATTTGGAACTGTAGTTTAAAAGTTAAATTTGTTTTAGTTTGTTTAAATCGTCAAACCGTGATTTTAAGTTTCACGCTCACACAAGACGTTTACGTTAATCCGTTATTTGCAAAAAATTCCTTAAATTGTTAACGAGTTTGGTGCTTAAATTTTCTTTTAAATTTTATTGATTGCTTTGTTTCAACAGCAGACTGCTTCCGGATATTAACAACAAGTTTGGATGAATTTCATATTAATTTGGCCTAATAGTTTGTTTTTAAAAATGTTCTAGTCAGCAGGACAGCCAAACCGCTATATTGGCTAAGAAAGTAATAGGGATCTAAAACATTTATATTTTGTTGGGTCTTTTTGTTAAAACCACCAGTATTGATAGGATTGTCAAATGCAGAACTATTAAGCATTTGATGTTTTAATCATGAAGCACCAAGATCCAGCCTGATACCAAAAAACCAATATAAACTTTTTGTTGGACAATGAAGCGAAATTATAAGGCCTACATACATATTTTAAAAACACCTAAAGGGGAACATATAAAAAAAACGTAGTAGAATAAATCATTTTAGAATTTATGATTACCTGCGTGTGTGTGTGTGTGGTTTTGTGTGCTTGTACATTTACTTACTTTTATATCCGCCGGGTCACTCAGCATGACATGATGTTGCAAAAACAACAATGAAAACCTTTAAAATTATATTTCCGGCAATTTTGTAAAATCTTTTTGGAAAATTCCAAAAATATAGTACAACAGAGAAAAAAGAAATTAAGAAGAATATAAAAGTAATTTTATTTGAACCTTTTATGGTAAAAAGTTTATGTCAGTTTAAACAAAGCCGGAACTTGTTCTTTAACTTAGAGAGTTTTCCACATTTATCATAATAAGATTTAAATTAGGGTCAGATGTTTAAAATATATTTTTTGTTTGAAAATAATTAAATTTGGAACTCTATTAAAAACAAGGTTTTTAAATATTTTACTTTAATTTCAAAAGTACTTTACTTTAAATATTAAATTTTTTTAAATGAAACACAATCATTATAATTTTTACTATATCTAAACTTTCCAATAATTTTATATCAAAATTCTTTAAAAAATTTATATGTATGTACATTATTATTCGAAGAATATAAATTTTTTAAGGAATGCATTTTTTTAAGTAAATATTTCGTTTAATAACAATTTTTTGTAGTTCTTGTTGTATGAAATTCTTAATAACGTATGTGTTAAAAAAATGTTTGTTTGCAAACATTTTTTAATGGAAAATTATCTTTATTTTTTTATACAAAAAATTTTTTTTTCATTAAATGGAAAACATTTTCAAAAAAATTTTCTATTTATAGAATTAATACATTTTTTACTAAAAAATTAAGTGGAAAGAATAAAAAAACCAAGTTCTCATGAATTTTGTTTGTTTTATAGTGCGCTGTATTAGCACGGAATTATATGATAATACCGGGCAGGTTACGTGCTCTCTTTAACGGTTAAGGCAGGGTTTTGTATAGTTAAATTTGTTAAGCATATCTTAGTGCAGTAAATAAGAATAATAAGCACAATTTGGCTCTCTAAATTCTGGGATTAGAAAATTGTCAATTTCAAATATAATGCAGCATATCACAATATTTGTAAAAAGTAATCTTTAAAACAAAAATTTTAATAATTGTTAAGCAATTAAGCTAGTTTGTCAAAGTTTTATCTTTTTTCTCAAATCAAAAAGTAATAAAAACAACATAAAGTTAAAAACTAGTTTGTACGACGGGATATCTCTAAATAAATGGTAGTAAAAATGTAACTTTTAATTCACTTTTTAGAGTTGTTGAAATAGAATATTTCTAGGGGATACGTTAAGTTTTTGTTCTAACACAAATATCTCAACAGTGGTATGTATGTAATATAAATCAAGTAAACGAACCATTAAAACTTTGATTAAACATTAAATAAATTTTATAATTTTTTTTTCGAAGGTAAACAAACAAGTCTAACATATAAAACTACCCCTAATGCATAAAGAGACATTAAGTCATCTAAATTCTCAGTATTTTCATAGTTTAATTTTTACATTAAAAAAACAAATTAATTGTATCCGTTAACTCAAAAAAGATGTACAAATTGATCTCGAAAATTGTTATTTTTAACATATTTTTTTTAAGTTTTTATCAGAAACATTTTTTTAAAAATATATCGGCTTAAAAAATCTAATCACAAGCTTAGGACTAACAAATTTATTAACACTTATTTCGTTAACGGCCCCACTGTAAACTAGCATATTTGTAATTCTTAAAAGTAAAGTACTCATTGGTTTTTTTTAATTTTTAATATTTGGGAGAGTAGTTTTGTTAATTTAAGTTTTACTCTCTCGTTGTAAGTTTCTACTTATTTTAACGACAATAAAACAAATAGTTTTTGTATCATAAAAACGGTTTAATAAAATGTTACATTAATAAATATCTTTTGTGTTTAAAAATTTTATTGCTACAACTTTAGTCAGAATAAAAAAAAATTTACATCTCTAACTTAGTCATTGCTGTAACTGTTACAACAAATTTCAAATGTATTTATTTACCAGGTGTTATTAACGGCTGATAATATTTGTGTGTTAAAAAGGTTCACAAACCCATTAAATAATATATAATTTTTAGTATTTTTAAATGTCAATAACCATATATAAAAAATGTAAACAAAAAATTTCTAACTTGATAACACCTTGTAAAAGATAACACAAGCCATCTCAGTATAAACAAAATTTAAATCAATTTAGTCTTTTTTTACATTTGCTGTGATGCGAGGTGAATTGCGCTCTAAATTAAAAAAAATAATAATAAAAAAAACCATTTGTTTTTCTGAAAATTAAAAATTACTGACAACATGTTAATGTTTATGATTTTAATTGCTGTTGTATTGCCTCTTATTATTTTGGAGTTAAAAAGGCATAAACTACAACAAATAGTTAAACATACACCTGGACCAAGGACTTTGCCTTTTCTAGGCAATGCTCATCAAGTGGGAAAAACACCGAGTGGTAAGTAATTTGTTTGAATTCAATTTTTTGGTGGCATAGAGTATAAAAATACTAGGGAAATTTCGCTTTATAAAATTATCCGAATAAACCCAGAAATAACTGAAAATAAGGCAGAAAAAAAACGTGCAGTTTTTACCCAAGTTTCACACTTTTAAGGTTATTATTAAAATTCATTTTCAAATTGGTTCAATCAATTTTTTCAACGTTAAAAATATGAGCGTAAGCTATTTTTAGAAGAATTTTAAAAAATAAACCTTTGAACATATTTATGTACATATGGCAGTTACATAATTGTAAGTCATACTTTCTACAAATTACCCCATTTAAAGTTTGTTTTTTTATGGAAGCAAACACATTACAACAAGGAATTAAATGTGTGTTGAATTACGTGCATGCAAACTACATCAACAAACTTAATGCATGTCAATTAGTGTCTATATGTTCAAAAAATTCATTATTGACTGAGGGTTATTAAGATTCGATGCCGTTAAATATACAACGTTCTAATTTGTTGATTTTTGATTCTACATACTTTCAATATCCCTGATACTAATATTGTTTTCTGGTGCGTGACTTAAATAACTTAGCATTTTATTGCATTGAATAGTTTTAATAACTACTAAAATAAATTGAAACAAATTCGGATAACAATGTACATTAATAAAACGTAATAAAAAAAAAAATATATAAAACACAAACAAGAAAGTTTTAATTGTTAAATACCTGCCATTTAAAGCCCTATACCCTATAGATGTAAATAGTGCGCACATACATACATGTGTACATATACATATGTATATATGTACATATATACAATATTCTGGTTTGTTGTCAGTTTTCTTAATTATTTAATAAATATTTTTTAACTACCAAAAACAACAAAATTATTGTCAACAAGTAATAGCGCTATATTCGGCTGTGCCAAATCTTATATACCCTTCATTGCGTGTACTGATGTATATACATACATATAAGTGTATTATACACAGTGTATATACTTATGTATAAACATATGTATATATGTACATACGTATGTATTCACATGTCCGAAAGATATTAAAAGTCTTGAAAAACTTGATTATTTTATGATATTAATTTTAGTCCATATAGGTTTTTCGCCAATATCTTTGCTGATTCTGATTAGTAATTTTTAATTTCCCAAATATGCATGTCTTTCAAATATAATAATTTTTGTGTAAAAAAAAAACATTTTTTTTTTGCTTATATCTAATTGTCCAATTAATGATTTTCAATAGTTTGATACCAGTAACGAGTCCGTACGAAATCGGGGGACTGAAAAAGCTTGATTTCAACAAACGGATAGATGGACAGACGGACATGGCTGAATTGAGTTCACTATCTATAAGGATTCAGAATATATATACTTTATGGAGTCACAAATGAATATTGTAGAAGTTACAAACGGAATGATATACTTATGTATACCCTTGTCACCTGTAGTGAAGGGTATAAAAACATGAAAAGAATTTGTTTTTCGTTTTTTTCATTAAGATACCTATACATAAGTATACATATGTCAAAAGTATTAACATAATTTTTAATTTAACTGTAAATTTTATAACAAGATTTTGTTATTTTTGTTTTGTTTTCATCTCACGAAAATGTATGTAAATGCAACAACAAATATGAAAACTTGTTTTGGTAAAGAGTACGTATTTACAATAAATACTAACAAATATCAATAAAAAACCAACAGAAACTAGGCAGAACATATGTAAACAAACTGACCAATTTCTTACAAAAACAATAACAAACAAGTAAGAGGGTTATAGTTGAACATCATACATCATATTATGCCAAATAAAACACTGACATCACCATTGGCAGCCAAATTGTTTTTTTTTTTAATTTATAAAAGTGTTATTTTTCACTGCCTAGAATTAAATTGGGATTTTGGCAACACTAATAGATTTTTTTTTTATAAGGGCATGTGTGTAAAAAATTGCAAGATATGTTTGTACATACATACTTATGTTTATCAAAACAAACAACCTAGAAAACACTATGCAACTATTGATAATTATTTAAACAAAGTTTATGAACTTTCTCCCCTGTTTTGTTATTAAAAAAAATATATAACATTTAAGCCCGCAATAATTTTTTACAGTTTGATTTCACTCTAAATACAGAAAAAGGGCGGAATTTTCATTTATTTCAATCTGCTAACTCATGTAATTTAATAATTTCTGTATTTGAAATTTAATTGCAATTTCTATTTGTGAAGTTCTCCCCTTTAAAATAGTTTTATTTACGTTAAAGAACTGACTTACAACTTTTTCATTTAAAATTTATTAAATACAACGACTCAGCATATTTCACATGAAATACACATACATTGGTACATACTTAAATATAATTTATATTGTTAAAAATTTTTCTGTTTACAGAAATTTTAAATAAATTATTCCATTGGTGGTACAAGTTTAAACAAGATAACTTTACAGTTTGGATTGGAAATAGTTTATATATATTAGTGTCCAACGTTAAGGATTTAGAGGTAAATAAGAGACCATTGAGGCGCACATTATGATAGTGAAATAAAACTAACAGTAAATTAAATAATCTTGATTATTATTTGGTTTTAACTTCAAGGTCATATTAACCAGTAATACTTTAATAAAAAAATCCGTCCCCTATGAACTGTTACATCCCTGGATGGGTCAAGGTCTGTTAACTGCAACCGGTGCTAAATGGCATAAGCATCGTAAAATGATAACGCCCTCGTTTCATTTTAAAATTCTGCAAGATTTCCATGAAGTCATGAATATTAATTGCAATAACTTTGTAAAGAAGCTAAAAAATGTGGCGCAAGGAGAGACCATAATAGATTTTCAGGAGCAGTCTACTTATTTAACTTTGGATGTTATTTGTGGTTTGTTTGTTGGAATATTAAACAAAACTAAAAGGTGTTAAGATATTTTAAATAATGTTTTTTTCCAGACACCGCAATGGGCATTCATATAAACGCCATGGATAATCATGATGCAGAAATTGTTAATGCCTTCAAATAGTATGTTGTCTTTGAGAATAAACTTTATAATTTTTTTTAATTATTTCTCTGCTTTAGTATGTGCTATAATATTAACATGCGAGCTTTTCATCCTTTAAAGAGCAACAGCTTTATTTATAGATTCTTCCCAGACTACAAATACTATTGCAAGTCCTTGAGAACTTTAAAAGAATTCACGTATGAGGTAAAGTTTGTCAGAAAAAAAAATAGTTTCAGAGAATTTTTTTATATATTTTTTTTTCGTTTTTAGGTCATTAAAAAACGTATTGATTCACGCAAGAAGGAGACATCCCAAAATAACGTTACAGTGGAAAATGAGTTTAGCAAATCTAAAATGGCATTTTTGGACACATTACTTTCGGCCACTATAGATGGCAGACCCCTTAATATTCAAGAAATTTACGAAGAAGTATCCACATTTATATTTGAGGGTCATGATACCACCACTTCGGGTATAACATTCGCAATATATTTGCTGTCTCGCCACTTGAATGTCCAACAAAAGGTTTATGTGGAACAGCAAAAAGTGATGGGGGAAAATCTGAAAAGAGATGCCACTTTTCAGGAATTGGCTGAAATGAAATATTTGGATTTGGTATTAAAAGAGGCACAACGTTTGTATCCCAGTGTGCCCGTTATAGGAAGGTCGACGGATAGGGACTATTATATAAGTAAGTTTGTAAATTATTAAAGACAAATATGTATGTATATAAATTATTATGTTTTTAGATGGCAAACTAATACCCAAAGACATATCGTTAAGCATATTTATTATGGCATTGGGCTACAACAATAACTCCTTTCCCGATCCGTATCGTTTTAAGCCGGAGCGCTTTGATGCCTCCAATAGAACGGAGAAACAAAATCCCTTTGAATATATACCATTTAGTGCTGGTCCTCGCAACTGCGTAGGACAAAAATTCGCCCAGTTGGAAGTTAAGACAGTGGTTTCGAAAATTGTGCGTAATTTTGAAATTTTACCTGCCCTCGATGAGCTGGCCTCAAAAGATGGCTATGTGGCAAATTACTTTGGACCTAATAGCCTAAATAAGCCACAACATAAATACGAACCCATGTTATCAGTAGCCTTGACTTTAAAATCTGAAAATGGTGTTTTCTTAAGATTAAAAGAAAGAATTTAAAAGATTTTAAAAAAATGTAGTTCTTTATTTGGAATTTCTTTAAAAATGAAAACTTAAACTTTCACTAAAACAGCACCTGCTTCGGCCTGAATATGAAATTGGTTGGGATCCACAATTTCTCTAAAAAATTAAAGAAATTAAAATTTTAAAATATTATTAATATTTTTTTAAATTTAAATCCATTTTTAACTTACCCATCAGAGTGTTTTGACTGTAACGAGTTAGTGATAATTTCCGCCTTTGAGCCCATGTTATAATAGTTATTAATATTGATAGTTTGATCGTTTTGGCTTAAATTTAAGACAATCACATATAGATCACTGCCGGCTTTTTGTCGGGAATATATAATAATATCATTGGCTATGGCTTGTATGTTAAGCTCACCAACTTGCATAGAAGGTTCTTTTCGCAATTTTAATAATTTCTTGAAAATCTGCAAATGAGATTGTGGAGCCCTTAACTGGGCTAAGGCATTGATGATTTTATAATCATCAGCAACCGGAAGCCAGGTGTGATCGCCGGTGGTAAAACCTGAAGCAATAGAATAACAATTATATAGATATGGTGTTATTTAATAAAGTAGATTTTTATATTACCTGCCAAATTTGAAGCATCCCATTGATATGGAGTTCTAGCTGGATCTCTTGAGTAGCCATAATACGTATTAGGATTGGCATTACAAGCTTGGGGATCAACAGAGTCTTCCCAAGATATGAAAACGTCATGCATGCCTAATTCTTCACCCTGTTTTTTTTTTCACCAAAATAACATGACAAAATAAATATCTCTTATAATCTTTTAAATTTCAATTATACTCACATAATAAGTAACAGCATTGCCGGGCAATGTTTGCAATAAAATATTAAACAAATCAGCTCGATTAATGCCCAAACGTGAGGCCAAACGTTTGTTGTCATGATTGCCCAATACCCAGTTGGCATAAACACCCTTGGGCATGGCGTTCAACCACTTGGTTATATGACTCACAATTACCTCAGCAGAGGTATCATTGAAAACGTTGGATAGAAAGTCAAAATTAAAAGGTACATGGGAACCATTACGTTTACCGTCACCATAGAAACGCAAAATATTATCAAAACTTGTATAGGCCTCAGTTAGTAGAATTCTGGTATCACCACCATGTTCCTGCTTAAAGTCATCAACCAGGGCACGCCACTGATAGGCCATATCAAAGGTTTCCGGCTGATCGTTAGTGTGAATATGCTGTAAATGACAGTAGTCATCGGGATCGGGACATGAGGTTACATCAGCAATAACCGGTTCATCGGGATACATATTATTTTTATCCAGCTCTTTTTCAAACAAAAAGGGCACAGCATCAATGCGGAAACCAGCAATACCCTTGGCCAACCAAAAGCGCATAATATTTTTCATTTCTTCTACTACTTTGGGATTGCGATAATTTAAATCGGGCTGTTTAGTGGCAAATTGATGTAAATAATACTGCTGTCTTTGTTCATGCCATTTCCAGGCGCTATAACGAAAAGCGCTTAGCCAATTGCTGGGCGGCTCACGCTCTCCAGTTGTCTCATTTATACGGCCATTATGCCACACATAGAAATCACGATACTCTGGATCATTTTCCACCGACTTCTTAAACCATTCGCTTTCATCACTCGAATGATTGGGTACAAAATCTAAAATAATCTTAATGCCAACTTCTTTGGCTCTTTTAATCATATTCTCAAAGTCTTCCATGGTGCCGTATTCGGGATGAATTTGATAGAAATCGGAAATATCATAGCCAAAATCAACCATTGGGGATTTAAAAATGGGCGAAAGCCAGGCGGCTGTAAAACCTACATCCTTTAGATATTGTAGCTTTTCGGCAACACCTACAATTAATTCGTTAAGATATTTTAAAAATAAAGTTTTTATTGTTGCAAAGTTGCTTAATTGACTGTAAATATATTAAGGTTTTCGTTTATTTTCTATTAAATGTTTTCAATTATTTTCATTAATTGTTTTATCTTTTTTAAGTAATAGTCCTTTTAAGCCAAAGTTTGAACAAAAATTCTATTTTACAAAAATAAATATAATAATTTTTTCCACTTTGCCATTTTTGCTTTAAATCGTTAAAATTGTTTCTCTTTTGTTGCTTTTGCTCTTTTTTATTTATTTATATTTTTTTTTTTTTGTTAAAAATTTGTAAAATATTAAACCAAAATTTACATTCTGCACTGTTTACTTTTACCTAATTATGTATATATGTAAGTATGTATTTGATCTTGGTATCCTCTTACCAGTCTCTTACCATTTAAATCACCAATACCATCACCATCACTATCCCGAAACGAACGTGGATAAATTTGATAGAAATTTCCATTCTCCCACCAATCCTTAGCTAAGCCACTTGCCACTAGGGAAAAAAGCAACAAAAATTTTCCCAAAAACTCCATTTTTATATTTTCGAACAAAATAAAATTACAAAAATATTTATACGAATCAACACATGAGCTGCATTAAATTTAAAATTAAAACTACTAATATTTGCTATAGAAAAACTTGCTTTTATAATTATTTTGTGTTAAAAATCTAAAATTTTTTGTTGTTACAATTCTTATCAAAATTACAATTGTTTTGTCAATAACTGGAAAAAAATTTGATATGAAAATTGCAATTTCCTAAAATTTCTAACAAATATCTTTAAAAAAAAAACTTGAGATTTGTTTTTGTTTTCTCAAAACACTTTCAGCATATGTGACACTTCACTCAAGCATGACCAATTTCTGTTTTCCATTCAAGGGTTATAATTGCTGCTTTAAACGTAATTTTTCTGGTTTAGTTTCTATCTGTGCAATTGACTTTTCAGCAATAGATCTTATCGTGTGTTAGTTTTTTTTTAACAATTGTCAAGTGTTTATTTATGCAGTATTTAAAACGTTCTATAGTTTGTTAAAGATGACTTTGCTTTATCTATGTAATTCACTTACATACTTTAGTTTATCATTAGTAAATATGGAAATTTTATGACTATGATTGAGTCAATATTAAATATATTTAATTAATGAAAAAATTATTTATATAAAAAAAAAAATAGTTTTGGATTTTTATGAAACTAAAAAGAAAAGGAATTTTGAAACTCTTGAAAGTTTCTGGGATAGTGATGGGAAATTATCGATAATATCGATAGTACTATCAATTTAAAATAAAAGTTTAAACAGAAAAATAAAACATAAGACGCAACTAAATGTTGATTTTATTAAAAAAATAAGTAAATACAAATATTCATGTTAAATAATGTTTAAAAAAATAAAAATTGTTATTCAAAAAGAAATTGTTTTTTTTTTCTAAAAATACCAGCATATCCACCTTATATGGTTTAAGGCGACTTTGCTTATCAAGCACACTTCTGCTCAAACAGGACTTTTTTAGTTTTATGGTGATTCGGTAGAAGAAACAACTTTAAAAGAGATTTTAAAAATAATGTAATCGTGTAAACTAACTGTCGCTATTTAATTTTTTTAACAGTATTTTATCCTATCGTTATCGATATGTAGTTTACTTTTTTGGTTTATTTTAGTTTTCAGCAATAGCTATAAACGCATTTGTGACATGATTTTTTATTTGCTATTTTAGATATTTAAGTTAAGAATGAATGTCAAAAACCCTTCATCTTACCATGTTGTTTTATTTAGCACATTTGTTAACAAACAATTTGTTATACTGTCACAGCTATTTGAGAAAACTGAGCAGAAATTGCCATAAATTAAAAAATAGATCTGTTAATACAATTTTTTACATTCCTTTGACCTTGCTGGCAGGTTTGGACCATTTTGGTTTATTTATTTTTTTCGTTTTGCTTTTACTGCGCAACCGTTCAAGATATCGACATAACACGTTATCTCATGTGGTATTTTTTTATTTTATTGTTTCAAACAAATTTTCAATTATCTATGATCATCCACTGATGAAAAAAAATAAAAAGTTACAAATCTAAGGTTTGGGACCATTTTGGTCCACCCATATTTATTGATTTATTCTTATGAAAAATTTACAGAAATGGTGGATGTATCGTTGAACGTTTTCAGTGCATAATGAGTAAATTATTTTTCGCTGTAGTTTGCATATAAATTTGCTGCACATTATCTCATTTGGATACAGCAGCTGCAGATAGCACGTTTTCTAGTAGATGAGATTTTTGTAACACCGCTCGTAGATTCTATACAATCAGAAGATGATGCTCTAATTTCAGTCAGAAGCTCTGCTGATTATATATTTTTATGTAAGTGAGATCGTTTTATCATGTGATCTTAAGCTAAGGATAAACTCAGCTGGCGTAAAAATTCTGGTCACCAACGATTTGAATCAATTGGTGCCTATGAAACATCGATTTCAGAAAATAAAATGCATTCAATGCGGATATATCAATCATATTCGAAAATACGACATTTTGCCATCGATTTTTTTTTTTCGTTTTGTACTGTATCAGCCAATCATTTGAAATGGTACCTTTATTTTTATGACCGATATATGAAACCAATTAAGCAATTTCATTGAAGGCAAATGTAGAAGTATATTAAGGATTTTTTGGTTTTGCAATATATGGTTGCATTTTCCAAACATATCCTTTTATGGAATCAACAGCCAGCCAAAATTTTGGACAATACTTAGCAGGTTTTGAGGGCATCTATTGCTTGAAAGAACATCGTCCCCGAAAAGTCACTAACTGTTCATCAATAGTCACATTTTCGTGACAGATGCAAAACATTGGAAGACTAACTTCCCACGGGAAGTCCCACAAATCAAGGATACGAGCGAATTTATCACTATTTTGTCGCTGTTTTCGGGCCATAGTATAATCGAAACGTAGGGGATGTAAAATCCTGTGAAAATTATCCTCGGTCATTATTGCCCTAAAAATAGGGTGACCAATACGTGCATCAAACAAACCATGCAAATTTTCATTTTTTTTCGCGATCTACACGGGCAGGAATAAGTTCAGTAATATATGCACGAAAATTAAAAGTTTCTAAAGATTTCCATTTTTTTACCAAATTTGTTTACCTACCAGCAGGGTTAATATTTAAATTCAATAGCCTTAGTAGTGGAAGACATTTTTTAAATTATTTATTGTTTTAATTTTAGTTTGTTTTCCTGATCAACTGCATAGTTAGTTGCATATATATTTATTTTTTTTTTTTTCTTGTTTTGTATAATTCATAGTTAAATACATATTTAGTTTTTATTTTTTTATTTTGTCAGCTACAAATTGATCGCAACAAATATTTACTAAATAAAAATTTAAACAAATAAAGATTAACGTTAAACAATAAAAATGTTTTTATTTAAATTTTTCAAATACTTTGTAACAAAAATATAAAAATAGTTGGTATCATAGTTATTAAATGGAAATGTTAACTTTAATACAAAACGATTACTAATAAAAAATTGGATAAATCTTCTGATATATTAAAAAATAAAAAGTCGTTAAGAAAATTTTGTCAACGCCATTAATTTATTTTATATAATATATTTTAGTTCTTTCCCAACACATAAAACTTTAATACTTAAATTTAATATTTATTTAGATTAACTGAAACTTAAACATGTCAATTATATATATTCACAAGCTAACAAACATAATAATGTTAAAAAGAAAAATATTGTTGGAAAAATATTTAAACAGCCGGTTTTTGCATAATAGCGACAATGAATTGCTGACTACTAAGTCTTGTAAAGTTGCACTATAAAAAAGCTTAAACACAAGCGAATTAGCACAGTTTTAAAACAGAAATTCGTCGGAACTAATTAATTTAGTAACAAGCGAAAATGTTTAAGCTGATAACTCTGGTAATAGTGGGCTTAGCCTTAAGGGCCAACGCTAGAGATTGGTGGGAAAATGGCAATTTCTATCAAGTCTATCCTAGATCATTTAAGGATAGTAATGGTGATGGCATAGGAGATTTGAAGGGTAAGTTTTTTTTTGTTTTAAATTAATTTTAATTTATTACAAATGGCTTGAACTTGCTTTTAAGGCGTGGCTGAGAAAATTCAGTACTTAAAGGATTTGGGTATGGATGGTGTTTGGCTTTCACCCATTATGAAATCCCCAATGGCTGATTTTGGCTATGACATTTCCGATTACTATCAAATTCAAGATGAATATGGTACTGTAGATGATTTATTGACTTTGGTGGAAAAGGCTCGCAGTGTGGATGTAAAATTGATTTTGGATTTTGTTCCCAATCATACCAGTGACGAACACGAATGGTTTATTAAATCGGTGGCCAATGATTCAGTGTATCGCGATTTCTATATATGGCATGACGGTGTCTATAATCCTGCTACAGGAAAACGTGATGCACCCTCTAATTGGGTGTCTCAATTCAAATATTCAGCCTGGGAATGGAATGATCAAAGACAGCAGTATTATTTGCATCAGTTTGGTGTCAAACAACCTGATCTTAATTATCGCAATCCTGCTGTAGTTAAGGCCATGAAAGATGTTTTGGTATTTTGGTTAGATCGTGGCATAGATGGTTTTCGCATTGATGCTGTGCCTTTTCTGTTTGAAAATGAAATTGACTCTCAAACAGGCACTTACCCCGACGAACCCTTGGATGAATCCAATGCTTGCCCTGACCCCACCGACTGGTGTCATTTGTTGCATCCCTATACGAATTCTTTGCCTGAATCTACCGAAATGATTTATCAGTGGCGTGAGGTCATTGAAAATTGGAAACGTGAACACAACTCTTCTACCAAAATCTTGCTGACAGAAGCCTATACCAGTTTTGAGAATCTCATGCTTTTGTATGGCAATGGTGTGCGCAATGGTTCTCATATACCTTTCAACTTTGAAATGTTGTCGGGTTTGACCAAAGACAGCAAGGCCCAGGATTATCAATATTATGTCAAGCATTGGTTGGATAATATGCCTGAGGGTACTCATGCAAACTGGGTTTTGGGTAATCATGACAATCGCAGATTGGCTTCACGTATGGGTACTGAACGTAAAGATTTGGTGAATATATTCTTACAGACTTTGCCCGGTATAGCAGTGACTTATAATGTAAGTTATTTTTGTTCTGAAGCAATATTTATTACTTTTTATTAAATATTTTTGTGTTAACAAGGGCGAAGAATATGGCGCTGAAGATGTTGAGGTCTCTTGGGAAGACACTGTTGATCCTCAGGGTTGTAATGCTGATCCTAGTACTTATCAAAGATATACCAGAGATCCCGCTAGAACTCCATTCCGTTGGGATTCTTCAAAAAATGCTGGCTTTAGTACGGCCAAAAATACTTGGTTACCGGTTGGGGCTGGCTACGAGCAGGAAAATGTGCAACAACAACTATTGGACGAAAATAGCCATTTGAAAATCTTTAGACGTATTACACAATTGCGAAAAGAAGAGCCAGCTTTTAGTGGCAGAAAAGTTGAGCCTAAAGTACAGGAAGAGGTATTAATATACGAAAGGTAAGTAGCATTTTAAAATATTTATAAATTAAAAATTTCTTTTTTAATCTGTTACTTTTAATAATAGATCTCCCCCCTCTGCTGCTGATGCTAATGCCGATTCCTTTTTGATTGTTTTGAATATTGGCAACTCCGATGTGGCTGTGAATTTAAGTGAATATAGTGACAGAGTTGATTCCCAGATTGAGGTTGTTGTCAGTTCCCTCAAATCAGGCCTTAAACAAGGGTATGCAGGATTTTTAATGTGGTTTTTTGTTACAGCTTTTCTAATTCAATAAATTTTTTTTTGTTTTTTATATTTTTCATAGAGAAACTATTAACTCTGACAACTTTGTGGCTCAAGCTTACGTTGGCTATGTCTTGCGCTTACTTTAAAATGCTTAAAACATATTTTCAAATAATTATTAATAAATAAATCAAACATTGTTCATATTGCAAAATAACTAATGTTTTATTTTAAGACCTAAAATTTTAAAGCTGGTCATTTAAAGACTGTTACATACTATCTGCCTTGCGTAGAAGTGGTTTACTAAAGACAAAGTTTTAACGTAATACGTAATGACTTTTTTATGACATATCTACTTAAAAAAATATTTTTTGTTGTAAAAATTGTTAGTAAACATTAAAATTAATTATTAAAAGCCTTGTTTGGTTGAGCATACTTCAAGTGCATATAAGATGTTTTGTTTTAGGCAAATTAAAAGATTTTTAAGACGTATTTTTTATCTAGTTTAAAATTAAATTTTTTAATATTTATGCAAGCCTAAACTAACTAAATTTTCTTTTTCATACTGTCATATTTAACACATTTCAGGTGATAAGTTCTATAAGTTAACATTATTAATTGTAAATTTTAGCTGTTTAATGAAAGATGGTTTGTCAAAATATTATTAAATGGCTTCTTCAAGTCGTAAGTTAGAATTAGGTAGGTTGTTTTGGGTATAAACGGTAAGTAATTACCTTTTAACATAATAGTAATGCGTTAACAATCTTCCTTTTTGTAAGTCGTTATAGTAAGTAGTTGCTTTTTAAAGCATTTTTTTAGCTGACATTTAGATTGTAACAATAGCATTTTAATTATTTGGTAAAAAAAATCTCTTTTTAAAACAACTTTGGCTTTGTGGTTATTTTAAAAGATTTGATTAAACTATGTTAAAACATAATATCTACCATAAAAAGTGGTTTGACTTTATATGTCAAAAGAAAAAGAATAAAGAAAATATTAAAAGATCAAGTTGTGTAATTAAGAAAAAAATTCATTTGAAAAATGTTTAAACAAACTAAAAGTTTTATGATTGCAGTTTATTAGAGAAAAATGTTTCTTAAAAATAATTACTTTAAAAAAATCAAGAAAATTTAGTTGTTTGAAAACTTGATGTATAAAGTTAAGCTGTTAAGTATTGTGCATATAAGAATTTAACTAAGAAAATAATTTGACTAAAGAAAATGTATACGAAAGTTCAATTTTATTAGGGCAAACTTTTGATTTATTTTTGGAAAATTGAGAGGAAATTTTGGGTTAAAGTAAAAAAAAAAAAATGTTTAATAAAATAAGATGTTATGGCAAATATTTTCTATATAAAAAAAATTAATTAAGCTTAAATTATAAGATTTGTACCAATTTGTTTATTTAATTTTCCATACATTTTTATTGTTTGCACAAGTTACATGGAAATCCACCTCCTTTCACCTAAATGCTTGTTGTCGTTAAATTTTGCTCGATACAAATATAATTTTATTATTTTGAAGGGACTTTAATTGGGTCAACATTATATGTACATATATTTCATGTAAATAATTAATATGTGCTTTGTATATTTAAAATAAATTTGTAAAAATTCCCGTTTATATGATTTTTTTATTTACATTTTTTAACGATGTTTAAATGTAAGTATTTGCTTATATGCTTCCCTTTAGAATTATAAAATTTTCTAAAGTATTTTGCAAATTTTGTAATAAAATGTTTATTCTTAACATATTTTTTATGTATTTAAATTGACAACAGACGAGATAACGAAAAAACTAGGTACAAAGAAAATTAAAACAACCTTGATATGATAAAAAGCTAATAATAAATATAATGGTTCGATCGCATGATTCTATATTATGTTCAATGTATTTCGAGTACTATAAATTATAATATTTTAATAACATATTATTGTTGATGATAAGTGGAAAACAAAATACTCTTAAAAGCAAACATATTTTAATTTCTTAACAATTATATCTACTGTTGTTCCAACTAACAAATTATGGTTGTTTATCTTTAAACTGATATTATTTATGGAAGTAACTTTACATTAATTTTCTATAATTGTAACCATTAAATAATTAAATGTTAACATAGACTTGATTTAAGACTCAGAATAAATGTTCATATGTCAACCACAAAAAAAATTTGTAGAGTCCATAAAGTAGCTGTCGTGTTTATGTTGCAATCAGGTACGGTGTAATTTAAAACGTTTCGGGTAAATTAGGACAAATTTTTCAATTGAGAAAAAGATTTTAATGAAAAACCTTTTTAATAATTTGACGAGTTAAAGGAAATGCAAGAAGAAATTTACACACATACATATCTAAAGAACATAAAACGTTAGGTAAACACATACATATATATCTATACATATATGTAACTTGCAGATAAAGAGAGTAGTCCAAACATGCATGTAAGGAGTACTCCACAAAGGAGTAGATGAACTTCAAAACTACTCCAAATATAAGGTAAAAAGGTGGTCCGTTTAACATTACGATGTCCTAGGACTAAACCATATAACCCAGTTTATCATTACACCGGATTACTCCATGGAGTACTCAATAATGCCAGTTATAAAACTACTCCATGTTGCTACTTCATGGAGTAAAATAAAAAAATTACACTTAAGCTTATTATTATTTTGTTTATTTAATATTATTATAAATTATTTATATATTTATATTTGAGGGATTCACAAGCCACTCATATGTCCTAAAAATTTAAAATAGTTTAAATTACTTATCATACTAAAAGTGTTCTAAAATAATATGACTCTGATTGCTATGTTTATTGTGCTGTCGTAAACTATCCTTAGTTAAACAGAAAAAGCAATAACAAAGAACTTAAACCATTTTAAATTTTTAGGACATAAGACAATACGATATCATAAGTTGCTTGTGAATACCCCAATTATATATTCATAATAACGAAAGTGCCGTTTTTTACCACTTGAAGTTTAAATCTTCTTTGTCAGCATTCCAGGAGTAATTTCTTATTGCCATCTCTTTGATTTATACTGCAGATATCTGAATAAATTAAAATAATTGGACAATACGTTTTTATTTTTAATTTATCATTTTAAACTGAATAGATGTATGTAAGTATTTACTTATTTTTCTTCGCTTGTTTTTGACTAGTTGCTCTTGATAAATTTTATATTTTCTTGCAGTTACAATAATAATTAATTTTTTTTTATTAATAACACAAAGCTTTCTCTTGAAATACAACAATTTGTCATAACATGGTCCATAAATTCACTACATTGGACCATGATGTAACTACTCCATTCAAACTATAATAGACTACGTAGTCCAATATTATCTGTAGGGTACTTACAACCCACTTACGTATAACGATGGTTTTAAAATGCACTCGCAGCTACATAAATTGAAAAAAACTATATTTAATAATAAAAGGACTATATTATTTGATAAAAATTCTCAAGGACAATATAATTTAAAATTTGGGATTTTCATTTTTATTTCAATATTGGTACAGTATTATTTATGTAAAGTTATTTTTGTTGGTTGGTTATGGTTGGAAATTTAAAAGGTCTGCGAACATAAATTGATAAAATTTGCCTCTGCTCTTTAGAAGCGTTTAATTTTGATACCATTTTTGGTAGGAAATAAGACGTTAATGATGATTCCTAAATATATTATTTTCTGCAAATACATATAGTGTTTAATTGATATAATTTGTTAAAATCTTTGGACATTTGTGATAAGACCCTTAATTATATATTCT
>NDXZ01011720.1:0-13973 GCA_003055125.1 Paykullia maculata
ATTGTTTTTTCAGCCTTAAGATAGACTACAGATTTGAAAAAAATATATTCTGCACACTGGTTGAAGGGTATATAAGAGTTGGCCCAGATAAATATAGCGCTCTTACTTGTTTTAATTTATTAAAGGAATTTGTATGAAAAATTCGTTCATTTTAAAAACCTTTATAAATCTAAAAAAAACCGGGCTTGAAATCTTGAATATATTTTTTATTTTGAAATTTTCCAATTGGCATGTTTTACCCACAAATATAAATAATCATTTTTGTGTAAAAAACAACAAAAAAGACATTTTTTTTTTTTGGTTATACATACATATCTCGTTAATTTTTTTTGCTTATATCTCGGAATTTTTTTTCGTTTAAAATTCTCTAAAAGGCTGTCTTACACAAAAATATAATAATTTTTGAGTAAAAAAAATAAAAATTAAAAAATTGGTAGTCGTCTTTTTTTTGGCTTATATCTCGGTCAGTTATTAAGCGATTTTACTGGTTTTAATAGCAAGAATCTCAGGGAAATTTCTGATGGTTTGATATCAATAACGCGTCCGTATGATATCGGGGGGCTGACAAAACTTGATTTCGGACAGACGGACATGGCTAAATCGACTTCCCTATCTATAAGGATTCAGAATATACATTTATGTCTATTTTATGGAGTCACAAATTAATATTGTATTAATTACAAACGGAATGACACCTGTGGTGAAGGGTATAAAAAGCTGTATGTATTTGTTTATATTACAAACAGAACAGAAAATTTTGTATCAATACAGTCAGGTTTCATTTATGTGTTTCAAAAAATCGCATAAAACATTACTTTAACTTCATACAAAAATCAATAATTCGTTCAAAAATCATAAAACCTGCTTAATTTCAAATTGTAGCTGAACCCTTAAATAACTGTCTGCATCGTTTTGTTTCATATAACTTTAATTACTTTAATTAATTAAGTATTTTTAAATATTTGTTGTTATTTTAATTTTATTAAAAATCGCTGATCACAGAAAAATTGAAAATTTATAATAACGAGATTTGCATACTACAGTCCTATTCGGCACCACTAATAGTAAAATATCAACACTTGCAACTTACATACATACTTAAAATAAATAGGTACATAAGCAGTAAAACGATTGTTTATTTTATTTTGTGCTATTTCAGTGTGGTTTAAAAGAATTGAATAAGCTTAATATAATGTAGCTTATCGTATTTACTCCAACTGTTTTACAAAACTTACATATTTCTACGATATTTCTTCAACATTTTTAAGTCTTGTTTTGTAAACGCTTTTCTTCACTCTCCTATTATAAAGTTTTTTACTGTGTGCGTACGAATTCATACAATTTGAATTTTTTTTTTAATTGTAATAGGTATTTCCAAGGATTTCGTATAAAAAAGTTGGCCTTACTATGCACTGTACTACCGACTATATACATAAGTGCTTACATATTTTAGCAAAGACAACACTCCGCTGACTACATATGTTGCTTCTCAGCTGACATCAGTGCTGCCACTTTAGATGTATTGACTCATAGTGTAATTTTTTTCGTGGATAAAGTTTGTGCAATTTTAGTATGTATTCTATTATGAATTAAGTTAGGTTTTATCAGCTAAATTTTTTTTAACAAGTTGTGCTTATTAGTTATATTTTTCTACAAATTTTAAATTTTTTCCGAATACAATTCGAGTTTTTGCAATTTTGTAAGATTAAAATTATCTGTTATGTGAGGTTATAAATACATAAATGTTTAAGTTGAAAAATACGAATTATATTTGTGTTTAACTATAATTAACTAATTCTTAATTAAGTTTAAAAAAATATATGATACCTATAATTATATGTAACTTTTTTCATATGTTATATTTAGAAACCGGTGATGTGTAATCTTCAATTTTTGTTGCTGGTAGCACTGGCTGACATATAACAATTTTTTTGTGAGTTTGTTTTTATTTCATAAATGCTTCATATTTAAAGTGAAAAAGAAACACCGTTACCTGAGAAATAAGAGTAATGTTTACTCCGAAAAATTTGATATTTCTAGTAAACACCAGTCAAATTGTGAAGTTTCCCTTACGTTTTATGTCCGCCTCGTACAAACAACAACGAAAAATGCTTAAACCTTCAATCCTAGGAGTGCCACACAAAATGCGTAACAATCCAGCAGTAAAAAAAATTGATACACCGGAATTTAGAAGTATTTTCACTGAAGAGCTTAAAGCTTTAGTGGATATATTTAAGAAATACAATTATGAATTAAGAATTGCTGGAGGAGCCGTGCGAGATATATTAATGGAAATTGAGCCCAAAGATATAGATTTTGCCACCGTCGCCACGCCGGAACAAATGAAGAAAATGTTTACGTTGGAAAATGTACGCATGATAAATGACAAAGGTGAAAAGCATGGAACCATAACGCCACGCATTAATAACAAGGAAAATTTCGAGGTGACCACCTTGAGAATAGACGTGCGAACAGATGGTCGCCATGCAGAGGTGCAATTTACCACTGATTGGCAGTTAGATGCTAATCGTAGAGATTTAACAATAAATTCCATGTTTTTGGGTTGTGATGGCACTCTGTATGACTATTTTTACGGTTACGAAGATTTACTACAAAGAAGAGTAGTTTTTGTGGGTGACGCTGCTATACGGATACAAGAAGATTATTTGCGTATCTTGCGATATTTCCGTTTTTATGGTCGTATTGCCCGGGAGCCAAATCAACATGATGGGTCTACTTTAGAGGCTATTCGAAACTGTGCAGATGGCTTGGCTTGTATAAGTGGCGAAAGAATATGGTCCGAAATGCAAAAAATAGTGGTGGGCAACTTTTCAGAGGAATTAGTTTTGGAAATGATTAAATGTGGCTTGACTCCGTACTGTGGCTTACCACAAAAAGTAAATGTGGGGGAATTTAAAAGACTGTCTGCATCTTTAAGGGAATTTAAAAAACCTCATTATCCCATTTTAATTATTATTTCATTATTAGAAACAGTTGAAGATGTTATAAAGCTTCACGAAAGATTAAAGCTGTCGGCATATGAAAGGGATTTAGCCTTATTTATTACTCAACAGAGAGATAAGGTATGTTAATTGGATATCTCGGACTATAAAAAAATTGGGTTTTCCCAAAACAAATAGTTTTAAGTAAAAAAAACTGTTGACAATTTTTCAGGTCGATGTTGAATATAAAACCCTTAACGATTATAAAAAACTGTGCATACAACCTTACTCCAGACGGGAATTTGTAGAGGAATTGCTGAAATACAAGAACAAAAAAGATTTTTATAACACATTGAAATCCTGGATGATACCAAAATTCCCTATAAATGGCAATTTATTAAAAGAACGAGGCTTTCCCACAACAAAGAAAATGGGTCTTATACTTAATGAACTGAAATTAATTTGGTGTGAAAGTGATTTCAAGCTAACAGCTGAAGAACTTTTGGACGGTCATTTACCAGCGGTAATTGAAGGTATTGCATCACCTTCTTTAAGTCCTAACAAGAAATTGAAGATTAACAAATAAAAACAAAATGGTATTGTCAAATAAGAAATTTAAAAAAAATTATATTTTATTTCATTTAATAAACATTTGTATTGGTCTTTTGAAACCGTTTTTACAATGATCAGGTACACCCATTAGTTCCATGCGGGAAAATCCAACCTCTGAGGAAAGCAAATAATCTGTGAAGTCTTTCGGAAAGAATTGAATATCTTTAAAATTTTTATATATTGCATCCTTATAAAACGAAATAAAAAGAAAAATGTTTTAAAAAAAATATTTGCCAAAAATGTAAAACTTAGATTAATTTATTAGTTTACCGTTATTTTTTTTCTTCTGCCATAATTGTCAAAAGGTTGAGGTTCCAATATAAGTTGACCCTGAGGCTTTAGTTGTAAAAACATACGCTTAAACGCCTGCTTTAGGCCTTTGTCGCCAAAATTTAGATGTATCCATTTGGTAATGGATAAACATAATATCACATCAAATTGTGTCCTTTCAATTTCGAGCAGAACATCATCTTTTAATACATAATTGCCATGTACAAAAGTAACGTTAAACGGAAATTTCTGTAGTCGTTTCATCTCATTCTCTAAGGGAAATGACTTTTTATATTTTGTGAGGCCTTTAATTGCTTGATTTATTAAAGATTTATCTATGTCTAAGCCCACTATGGACTTGACTTCAAATTGTTTTGCCACTTCCACAGTAATAAAACCACTGTTACAACCTATATCTAATATTTGTTTGTTTCGAAAGATGTTTTGTTGTTTAGCAAAAACATCTAAACGTATATCATGGTAACCTTTATCCTTATTACGATAGCCATAATACTGGCTATAGTTTCCATAAATAAATTTTTCTTTATTCGTTTTTTGCGTTGATGACTTTAAAAATTCCAAACGCTTTTTCGGGCTGCTTGGAGCTTTTGCTTGCAACTCTTTATTGTTCAACGTTTTTTTGGACGTTGAGGAGAATGACTGTGTAGTTTCACCATTTGGTTTCACTTCTTCTGCGCATATACCCCTTGTTTCAATCTGTTTACAATTTGTTGTTCTATGTGATACTTCATCAATTTTAATTTGTTTGTGGGGTTTTACTGTTTCTAGTTCAGTTTTTCTTTTTAGATCAACGTTTTTCGTTTCGCTTTTAGTTTTTAGATGCTTTAAATTTAAATCCATTTGTACTAAATATTTTCAAAAGTATATTTATATCAGCCGCATGTCACAGCAATGTGGTAAACAAACGTTTAGCAGCAGAATTTTGCTTTCATCAGCTGTTAAATAGTCCGGGTGGTGCCATATTACTAAAATTTGAAATTTTTTAACCCTAATATGTATTTGCCTATACAAAATGTTGCATAGTAATGGATTTTTTATTTACATATAAAACTAATAATATATATAACTAATAGCAATCCTAAAACTTGTTCAGTGTTATAAACAAATAGTTTGTCTTTAAAAGAATAAAAAAGATGTATTGCTTAGCCCATAGGTTTTGTTTTAAATTTTTTTTCAAAAGAAAATCGGAACAATTAAAAGTATCTGACTCCACTGCAGTTCGTACACGTTTCGACACAAAACTATTAATATAATTTTGCAATTATCAACAATAAATGTTATTCCAAACAATTTTATCTCCATATATCATCATGAATTTTAACAAAGCCCCAAAAAATCATTCCCAAAAGAAGCTTAAAGTCCTCAAGTTCTTTAAACTGGCAGCTCTACTATCCATTTTCCCGTAAACAAGTTGTACCGGAAAAACTTCAACAATTTCAACAGCAGGTATGAACAAGTTATCTGCTAGATTGTATAAAATAGAAAGACAAACTTGTTGCTTGATTTTTAACCAGCAAACAAATTACTATCAACTTCTAAGTGCTGTAAGTAAGTACAGATATTCGAAAATGACAAGTAAAAAGAGTGTATACGTTACAAGACCAGATGTTGCAGTCATTGGTTTGGACTTATTAAAAAAAGAGTAAATGCAATGAGTGAAAAATAAGATATATCTTAAATTAATGCTTTGCTAACTCCAGGTACAACGTTACGACTTGGTCCGAACCGAATCCAGTGCCACGTGAAGAACTTTTGCGACAAATCAAGGGCAAACACGCCTTGTTTTGTTCTTTAACCGATAAAATAGATGACGAAGTTATAGCTTCAGCAGGGCCTCAATTGCAATGTATTTCCACGATAAGTGTTGGTTATGAACATATTGATTTAGAAGCCTGTAAAAAGAATGGCATACGTGTAGGTTATACACCCGATGTTCTTACCGATGCTACAGCCGAATTGACATTAGCTTTACTTTTATCGGTGAATAGACGTATTTTAGAAGCCAACAAACAGGTCTATAATGGTGGCTGGAAATCGTGGGCTCCCAGTTGGATGTGTGGGCAAGGCCTGAAAGGCTCACGTGTGGGTCTTTTTGGCTTCGGACGTATTGGACAAGAAATTGCCAGACGTTTGGTTCCCTTTAAACCTTCGCTAATTACCTACACGACACGTACCCAACGCCCTGAAGAGGCGAAAAAAATTCAAGCGAGCTATGTACCTTTTGATGAAATGTTAAAAGAATCCGATTTTATAATAGCTTGTTGTGCTCTAACGCCCGAAACAAAGGAGATTTTTAATTCTTCCACATTTAGAAAGATGAAAAATAATTGCATTTTTATAAATATAGCTCGCGGGGCCGTAGTTGATCAAAAAGCATTGTACGAAGCTCTTAAGGACAAACGTATATTGGCTGCTGGTTTGGATGTTACCACTCCCGAACCATTACCCTTAAATGATCCCCTCTTGACATTGGATAATATTGTTATACTACCGCATATTGGTAGTGCCGATACAAATACGCGCACGGAAATGTCTCGAATAACTGCAGAAAATATTTTAGCTGGACTAAGAGGTGAAAAAATGATATCTGAAGTCCAAATTTAAGAAAAATAAAAATTATGTTGATTTTTATCAAACACAATCTCTTATTTATGTACATATGTATGTAGGTATTTACTTTTTTGGTATTATCAAAACAAACAACACGAAAAACGCACTGAAGTACTTTTGTAGGCCTTTATTCGGCCCACGCAATTTAGACTATGTTAAGATGACTCCTAAACAAATGGTTGATATTAGGTACTAAGAACCCTAATTCTGAATACTTTTACAACTTTTTTTTTACAAATTTTAATACTTGAACTGTAATGCTTCAGGCAAAATTTTTCCCAAAAGTTTTAAAATATTTATTTGAAATTATTAGTTAAACATCTAATCCTCGCCTGGAGGCAAAGGTTGATTAACATCATGAACAGCAACTACTGCCTGGACTCCTGCTGCTCCTGGAGAACGCACACGCATCGGTATGGGCACAGTGGTCACAGTTGAGATGGTGGAAATCTCCATAGGTTCTTCAATTTCCTTTTTAATATTTTCAACAGATATAAAACCACCCGTGTCATCCTTTAAAATGAAGTTAAAATTAAAAGTTGTTAAGATGGATTTTATTTTACTAAAAATGCAGGAACCAAAAAAACATATCTGCTCTAAAGTACTTACGGTAATAAAAACGTCAACAGCTTTGCCAGTTATTATATCCATAATTTGTGGTGTTACACCCGACATTGGCTCCTCTTCAATACTCTGAGCGTATTCAATTAAAGGTGACCTTAAGTCAGGACATTGTTCTAAAGCGTTCATTAATTGTTGTGGGGGCAAATTCAACATCACAGGCAGTGATGAGGGTTTTAAACGCTGCAAACACTTTAAAAATCCTTCCCAAATTACTTTTTGCCTCCATACTTGTTTGAGTATTAAACGTTGCAAAAGGTTTAATACAAAATTTGCTAAGCGTGGATACAAAGTTAAACTTTGTATTATTGTGCGCATTAAGAGTGTGGGAATAGGAACAAGTTCCACTAATTGTTGTAAGACGCCTGTAAGAACATCCTGTGTGAAAACTTCTTTTTCAGCTAAACACAAAGAAGTAGCCTTGACAATGCACTTTAAATCACACTCATTGATGTCGATTGTATGAAGAGCCACTAAAATTTCTGTCGGAGTGGTGGCCATGGTTTGATTGGCAAACTCTGTTCCTATGCTAAGTAAACGATTGAACACTTCTTTGACTACCACTTGATTAAGTTTTATTAATTTTGGCAAGGCCGTAATAATTTCTTGACGCGTTAAACCACCAAGTACAGGTATAAGAACACGTACATCTTTAATTTTGTTTATATACAACTCTTTTACCCTCATAACCAGTTCATTGTGGGGGGTGGCTTGTCTTTCAGTGAGTATGTAGATAATGCGTATAATTAAAGTCTCACAGCCTTTGGGCGCTTCTTCAATAAGTTTCAAAAGAGTTGCGTTTTCGGCGCCCAATTTTTTAATAGCCGCATCTATAGATCTTAAAATAGTACGTTTTAAATCTGCCGAGGTGTTGGTATAAATTTTTGTTAGTTTTTCTAAATATATTTCCGGCTTATAGGGGGCCAGAGCTAAAAGCATTACAAGACATATTTTGGAAGTTTCTTCCCACCAGGCTGTTGCAACATTAGGTCTACCATATTCTCCGCCATAAATTTGTTGAGGGGGAATTTCTTTTTCCAAATAAGAAGCCCATTCTAAAGCAAACTCATCAATGCGGCTAGACAACAGCCTGTGACTGTTATACAGAGCTACTACAAACTCCAAAGCTTTTTCTTTTATATCAGCTCTCTCGTGTACACAAAAATTTAAAAGATGTCTTAAAAATTTGGCCTTTCGAGGAGGTCTTAATATGGCCAAATCTTTTAATAACTCTAAACCATAAGCGGAATATTCTTTTAATAAAATGAGTTTTATTAAAGGCTTTAAACTTTCATCGGGCAACAGAGGAGCCTCTAAATAAACTCTTCTTAACAGTAAAATTTTGTCCCTTAACTCACATTTGTTTATAATGCCTGTAATGATTTGTCCTAAAAGTTCGTTGTAGGCATGATCTGGACGATTTTCAGATTTTACATATGAGTGCCGTGTAAAACCCTGTAACAAACAATATTCTTCATATAGCCACGAAAAAGTCAAGTCAATTCTCTGCTTTATATCCATCATTATAAAATCAAATATAAAGTAGCGTACATTATCAGGAAATGTTGCTGCCATAACAGTTAGAATTTTTCTTCTCTTGGCCGACACACCACCCACTATACATTGACGTTCGGCTTGCACAATACGTTTAACCGAATCCATTAGAAATTTTTCCTTTAAGGGTCGAGCAATAGGTTTGGTAATTTCTTGTAGTTTAAGGGCTTTAGCTTTTTGTTTCATGCGCTCAATAAGTTCCTGCTCACCCTTTACACGTTCCATATTTTCTCTTAACTTCTTAGTGGCCTCTTCCTTACGTTGCTGTTCTTCATCGAAAGGAGTTTCTAATCCAGAAGACTCATCTACATCCATTATTTCCTCCTGGGACTTACCAGCCGAATTTCTTTCTTTTCTTAATACCTTCATTGGCGGCTCTTTTGTAAAGGCCGCCGAACCAGGTCCAATTTTTTGTTCAGTCATTTGTTCGCCTAATAAATTTGATATTTTTGACACTTGCTGAGGTATAGACAAGTCTTTAATAGGTTTGTACTGCTGTAAAAAGCTTTCTGGTACGGTTTCCGGTAATTTGGGCAAATATTCTACTACAAAATTGACCACAGTTTGGGTGGATCGCAATTGTTCTGCGAGAAATTTCTCATTAACTTTTGTTGATTTCTGTTTTTGTTTCTCCAGCTCCTCTTCATCCACCACCATTTCTTGATTGTTGTCATCATCATCTAAAGTTTTGCCTAAACGCATTTTCTTGTTTAAATTAGTAGTAGCATTGTCTAAAATACGTTTCTGCCTTCTGATCTGCTCCTGTTTATCCATTTTAGGTATAGATCGCTGTACCTCCCCCTGTGAGGCTCCCAAATCTATAAGCAAATGTTTTATAACAGATTGATACTCGTAAGAACCCTTATTCTTTAAAAGAGCCATTAACTGCATTTTTAAACTTTTCCTTACTGAGCTTACTTGCGAGTCAGTCAAGGTGGGTGGTAAATTTGAGTTTAAGCTTTTGAAAGCTTCTATAACAGGACCCATAAGGCTGGGTCTTAACTTGGCTATAGTGCAGAGACTTCCTGTGCAAGCTATGAGATTTACTGAAGAAATGTGGGTAGCTGCATGAAATTTCAGTAAAATATCAAAAATATTAAAAGCTTCTTCCTCTAACTTTCGGCGTTTTATAATCTTTAGGTTCTCGGGTACATTTTCCAGGGAGAAATCATTGCTCTTCTTTTGGCTATCTTCGTCGGGATAACTTTGCAACACTACCACGCCTTCCAGAAACTTTATAGCGTTTGTGCGTATGCCATCGTTTTCATTGTCAATCAAGTCGAGAATCTGGGCTTTAATCAAACTCAAAACGTTCCAAGTCTGTTCACTGCCATCGGTTAGTTCTTGTTGATTGCAAATCCATTGCAAACCGTTTTTGTAAATACTACCACAGGCCTGTATGACACGTTTGATAACTTGGGGAGAACGATCTCTCAGCAGCATAGATATTACATTAACCACCTGGCCTAAATACTCAACTTTTCCTTTGCTGCAATTATACAGGAGCTCATATTTCTAGACAAGCAATTTATTTTATATTTTTTTAACTTACCATATTTGTTCCATAAAGCCCACCACCTGCTTGCGAACATCCATATTTGTATCATGGGCCAAGGACAAAATATGTTCCAAAAACTCCTCTAGCAACTCAACACAAGAACCCATAATTGTTTCTTGAATTTTAACTAAAAGTTCACATTTAACGTGAGATTCAGCCAAATTAATTTCGTTAATCCATTCAACCACCTGGCAAAGGAACGGAGAATTTATATTAAATAAACCAAGTTTTGTACACACAAATTATTGCACCACTTACCCGGGCTCTAGCATTTGCTGTCTTCTCGTCGGTAAACAGATTTACAGTTTCACTAAGAAACTGAGATCGGCCCAAAATTGGATCCATGTTTAAAAAACACTTTTGAATTATTTTGTTAAATAAATTAAAATATTAAAATTGTTCTTTGTTAAATACAAAAAAAATTGTTAAAAAGTTGTTAACAGCAAAAAACTGCATGTCTATCTTATAATAGGGTTGCCAGACGTTTGTTTTCTGACCCCAAAAGAATTTGAGAATAAGGACTAAAAATATCCTCTTTTACAAATTAAATAAAAATGTAAATTAAAAATTAAGCTGTTGTGTTGCCGGTGAGTTGGGTTTTAATTGACATAAATAATGCAATTGAAACAAAATGTTTAAAGAAATTTTCGAAGAAGTAATTGAATTTCTTACACTTTACGCTAGTGTTTATATAGTCGTTTTTAAAATATCAAGGAGAAAACTTTTCTTTGTAAATATATTTTTATAAATAAGTAACAACTACAATTACTTTATTACCACAATCCTGTTAATTTGTATAAAACTTTTAAGTTTGAGTTGCACTAATATTATTAATTAAAAACATGAGTTACTAAAGTTAAATAGCTGAAACTAAATAAAACGAATAAAAGACCAATTAGGAGGAACAACATGTTTTACCAATGCCTATATATTTACAAAGATGTTGCACCTATTTCTACTCATTGTAAAGGTAAGGTAATGGAAGCACAATTGTTTAAATTAAATTGATCAGTGATGCTAACTCTAGAGAATGTAACTGTGCTTTTTCAGGATTTATACTACGCAAAATCACTAAAATTAGTTTTTGTTGATTAAATAAAGATTTTGATAGTTTGCGTATGGAGATGTATGTTAATATTGATGATTTGGTAGGCCACAAATGAAATAAATAGACCTTCCGAAAAAATTGATATATGTTTGTGTAATGAAAATTGTCTTGGTCTGGCAGGCCTTGACATTTACTACAAATGCATAAAAACTTGTCAGCACTTGCTAATGTGCACAATGCCATCTGCCACCAATTTTATAGGCTTTCACAAAACTGACATTTTAATTGTCAATGTTTTTCCTGAATAATTTTTGCAAACTTGGTGACACTGAAGTCAATAATGAATTGATTTTCATTTCTATAAAATTTTTTTGGAAAAAAATCGCGATGAGGATTTATAATTTATGTGTCTAATAGTTAATTATATACTTTAAATCAGTGTTAGAATACTAAGAAATTGAAACAAATTATTTCAATATAGAAATATACGAAAAACAACGACTGCAAGACAAGTGAAAATGTGAAAAAGAAAATACTTCATAAAGAAGCAAAAAAAGTAAAGAAAAAACACTCATACGCCTTAAAGACATCGGTAGCACAACTACAACATTAAGGAAGAGATTAAAAACGCGAGAAACAAACGATCATCGAGCAAACGAAAATAAAATAAATTTAATTTAAACGAAAAAAACCAAGAAAATCCAATAAAGTACTGACTGCACCAGACACAGGCTGCTCTGGAGACATACATAGGCGACATAAAAGGCAGGCAAATAAACAAAATATAAATAAATCAGACAGAATAAACGAATAGTAAAAACACAAAAAAAAGACTAAATCAAGGCCAGCAAAGTAAAAAAGATAAAGAAAAAACTGAATAATAAAATAAACAAAAAATTAGCCGATATTAATTGAAATTTAAATAAACCTATAGCACAATTGGCAAACAAAACACATACACAGTGAGCAGAGGGAGCAGACACCGGCTTAGTTTGCAAAACACACACATCGCTAGTGGAGGCGTTTGACGCAGCCACTCAGCTGTCAATGTCCGGTAATCAAGCACAAGCCGGCAATAATGTCGGTGTTGGCGGTGGCAGTGGTGGTAGTGCCGGTGGCAATGGCGGAAGTGGTGGCGGCGGTGGAGGTGGCAGCGGTGCCGGTAGCAGCGGTGGCAGTTCATCACAACATTTACAGCATCATCACCAACAGCAGCAGCAACACACACCACCACAGATAATAGCTGGTGTTACTGCTGGTACGACA
Organism: Paykullia maculata; assembly: GCA_003055125.1. Lineage (NCBI taxonomy): Eukaryota > Metazoa > Arthropoda > Insecta > Diptera > Rhinophoridae > Paykullia > Paykullia maculata. Next base: position 12,503 of record NDXZ01011720.1, read on the forward strand.
ATATCAACCTCAACTATAGTTGTGGCTGGTTCTAGTTCATCAGCAGATGCCCTCAATATGGCAGCTGATTCTTCACCGCGCGAGTCGGGTGACGATTCGGAAGATGAAAGTGAAATTCTCGAAGAATCTCCGTGTGGGAGATGGTTAAAGAGACGCGAAGAGGTCGATCAGCGCGATGTCCCCGGCATCGATTGTGTCCATCTGGCTATGGACACTGAGGAGGGTGTAGAAGTCGTCTGGAATGAGGTGCAATACTCCAGTCTGCAAGAGCTCAAGTCGCAGGAAGACAAAATGCGTCAGGTCTTTGATAATCTGCTACAATTAGACCACCAAAACATAGTTAAGTTCCATCGCTACTGGACAGATACCCAACATCCCGACCGGCCGCGCGTAATCTTCATAACGGAGTTTATGTCGTCTGGTTCTTTAAAACAGTTCCTTAAGCGCACCAAACGCAATGCCAAACGTCTACCCCTCGAGGCCTGGCGACGTTGGTGCACACAGATCTTATCTGCGCTCAGCTATTTGCATTCCTGCATACCGCCCATCATCCACGGCAACCTAACCTGTGATAGTATATTCATCCAACACAATGGTCTCGTCAAAATCGGCACTGTCGTCCCCGATGCAGTTCACTACAGTGTCCGCCATCATCATCACAAGGACGTTGAACAAGCTGCCCAGCACTTTATGGCCCCCGAATATGGTGCTGCTGAGCAGCTAACTGCCGCTGTCGATATTTACGCCTTTGGCATGTGCGCCCTTGAGATGGCCGCTCTCGAGATCCAAAATAGTGCTGGTGAAACATCCACCACCATTAATGAAGAGACAATATTAAAAACAATTAATAGTCTAGAACATGATTTACAAAGGGATTTAATATTTAAGTGCTTGCGGAGAAACCCATTCGAAAGGCCAAATGCCAGTGATTTACTCTTTCATCCGCTATTATTTGAGGTAAGTGAGAATTTATTATAGAATTTAGGTATTGCCGATTCATCTGTCTGTCTACTTTTTCCGTTCGTTTGTCTTTCCATGTATTAAGTAGATATGTACATTAATATGTAGATAAATATGTGTCTTTGGTTGTTGTTTTTATTTTTTTGCAATTTTTTTTATGTACATATGTATGTAGATTTTTTTTATCCATATGAGTTGTTTTAATGTAGAAAATAAAATATGCAACAACAATAAGCAGCAGTACAAGCAAGCACTAACAACAGCAACAACAAAAACAACAATATATATGTATGTATGTAGGACATTGTAGCTGACTAATCAAAGTCAATGGTATGAGATTATGTTTGTTTAAACAAACAATTACGAATTGCATACCTTAAGGATTTTTTTATAATAATTAAATCCATAAAGACCTAAAGTTTATTCTTTGCTAAAGTAATTTTTTTTTTTTATTATTTTATTTATATATATAACTAGCCAAGCCCGGCGCGCGTTGCTACGCCACTTAATG
>NDXZ01011735.1:0-10864 GCA_003055125.1 Paykullia maculata
TCTTCTTCTATTTCAATCTTTTCATTTAACGACGACAGTAAAGGCATTTTTATGTCGCACTAACTAACTACTGCATTTTTGCAAGGATATTGAATTTTAATGACGACTTTAGACAACATTTTAAAAAAATACACACTGTCACAGTCTGTGGTGTATGTATGTATGTGTAATCTTGTGTAAAATTTTTATTGTAAATAATTAGTTTATTTATTTCTAAGTAAAAATAATATTTGCAAACATAGCGTATATGATCAAGCACACTTTTTTGCATTCAAGTGCTTGCTTAACTAGAAATACTAGTGGAACTCACACCGCACTTGTTACACGGTAAACTCCTTATATACTTTACTGTTAAATTGTTAGACTGTTAATTTTTCAAAAATAAAATGTATGGGGAAGTTACCAAGTAACATGTAAGTAATGCAAAAATAATCACAGTTTTGTTAAATATAATAAATAAATCAGTGCGCTAGCAACTCTTTATTCTTGAAGGACCGATAAATTCTCTAAATATATAACACAAAAGACTTATTGAAAACTTTTGGTTATTAATTAATTTATTTTATGTTTTGTAACAATAATTAAGTTTACTGAGCAAAGTACCGAAAAACGTTTAATGTAATATTTACGATCAAACATACATAAGTGAAGTCCAATTGAAAATCTGGCTCAGTAATATAAAGCAAAACAAATATTAATGATTTCATAAAACAATTTTTGATTTTTAAAATTTTGCAACGTTTTTTTTAATTTAAATATTTTAATATTACGTTTTACAACCATGCAAATTTGTATATGTTATATATATATAAGCTGCTTGCTGGAAAGTTTACATTCAATATAAGAACCAGAGAATATTAGTCCGTGGTAAGAATCATGATGTATTAGTTTATAATCCATATGCCTTGAAAAGATAAAAGTTTGTGTATACGTTATGTTTTATTCATTGAAATTTATTTATTTTATTATTATTTTTAATTTTTCTTATATATATATCTATATATAATAAATTGGCTTTCCATATGAAACCTTTAAGTACTCAATTTGACATATTTTAATATTGTGTGTTGTGTCAAAAATCGCTGAATAGTAATCACTGACAATCATATGTTCTCTTGTTTTTCTATTCTACTGTTCTGTCCACGTTTGTTTTTGCCATGGTTGAGGCACAACAAGAATCTAAGCAGGAACGTGATATAAATGAAATATTTGATGACATTATCCTTACCGAAGAACGCTTGGTAGAGAAAGGTTATAAAGAAGGCTTTGTCGAAGGTTGCCAACAGGGTAAAGTTGATGGTTATCGTTTGGGTTTTGCTCAGGGCTTACAGCTGGGAGAAGAACTTGCCGAAATTTATGGTTTTGTTGTAGCCTTACAGCAGCAGAGTAAACATACCGATAAAGTTAAACGTTGCACGGAGCATCTGAAAACATTAATAAAAGAGTTCCCCACGGAAAACGATCCTACAACGGATATAATAGGTGCCTTAGAACAGATAAGGCATTTATATAAGAAATTGTGTTCGTACGTAGGTCATAAGGAAGAAAGTACGAATACGCCTAAAGACCCTAGAGGGTCAAAAGATTTAACTTTTTAAATCAGATATAAACAAACAAATGTCCTGTCAAGCTCTTCAAAAGCGCCTTGACAGCATTTTGCAGTTTATGGCTCCCCACTGGTCCTGGGTCAACTGTCATATGGTTAATTATTTATGCGATAATCATTGGCAAACGTTTGTGCCATCAGAATTGGCCAATGAAATCGTTGGGGACAATTCAATAGAAGAGTGTATAAAAACTGTATTTTGGAATTCCAGTGATAATTTAGATAGCTCTAACAAATTTCCAAATTTCGTTAAATTTAAACAGCTAGCTCAAAAGCATAGCTTACATGATTTTAAGGAATTAATAGTAACACCTGATGAATTCAAAGCTAAATGTTTAAAAGAGCAGATGGAAACGAAGCAGCAGTTTAAGATCAAGGAGTTTTTGACAGAAAAGAAACGACATGAGGTAGTTAATACTAAAGAAATATTTTTAATAAATAGGTAAAACCCTATTTTATAACCTTTTACTTTTCTTAAATAGGTGGAAATAACCTCTGATTTGGTGAACGACTTAATCACCTCTAGCCCTTGGAAAGGACATTCCATAATAGTGGATGCTGGAGATGGTAAGGGTTATTTATCTTCTCGTTTAGCTTTGGAATATGACCACAAAGTATTGGGAATTGACAGTAATAATTCTAATACAAAAAATGCCATTGAGAGAAGTAAAAAATTAAAGGTCAGACGTTTTTTTTAAAGCATTTTTAACTTAATCAATAATAACAATTTTATACAGAAAGCTTGGAATGGTTTAAAAGAAAGGGCTGAATTGGAATCCCAGGGTATTACGCCAGCGCGTCGAGGCAACTCTAAACAAAAACGACAACAAAAATCTTCAAAAGAGATGAATTTATCCAGCGAAAATGAAAATTACAAAACTATAGAAAAATTTATAACGTCTGACATGGATTTGGACGGTCTACTGCAGCAACAATTTCCGAACATTAATTTTTTTGCAACACCCGTTATATGTCTTACCGGTTTACACACTTGTGGTAATTTGGCTGCCACCTGCTTAAAACTATTCCATAACCAAAAATCTTGTAAAATAATCTGCAATATTGGATGCTGCTATCACTTACTAAAAGAGGAATTCACAGAACCAGAACTCTTTGGAAATAAACAAATTTTGGACCTTAATCAAGAAATAGGTTTCCCTCTAAGTTTATATTTGCGGGAGAAAAAAATTATTTTAGGACGTAATGCTCGCATGTTAGCTGCTCAGTCTATAGAGAGAACGGTAGCGGCTAAAGATTTGCCAAATATTTCTCTATTTTATCGGGCTCTACTGGAGTTGTTGATATGTGAGCAGCATCCTGATCTTAAAGATACGATACAAGTGGGAAAAATACATAAATTTAACAATTTCAAGGAGTATTTAGATTTGTGCCAGAAAAAGTATCCAAATTTAAATTTTATAGAGGAAAAAATTGCAAAAATTGTAGAATTTGAGACTAGTTTAAACAAAAATTATTTAAATTTATTTTACTTATTACGTATGTTATTTGCTCCAGTTTTGGAGACACTTATACTAATAGATCGACTATTGTATTTGAAAGAGTTGGGTTATGAGCAAAGTTTCATAATGTCAGTTTTTGATCCTGTGGTCTCACCACGGCATTGCGCTATAGTAGCTATAAAAAATGAAGGATAGCACAAAAACAATTTTTTAAGAAATTTAAAAAAAAGTAGTTATTTATTATTGTAAGGAAAAAAAAATCAGCTCTCCCACTGTTGCAAAATGAATGAACTAATCATTTAAGGATTAACGCAAAAACGAACATAGTAAAAGACATGGTTATTAGAAAAATTTACCACTCTTTTTTAATAAATTTGATTTACAAAAACAAAAAACATCAATTTAATGCTTATTTTTCTTATCCTCCTCGTACTTGTAATGCAGTTCCATACAGTCTGTGTTAGAAATGTTGATCCAGCCATTTGGCGTCATATGATAAACACGTACAATACCGCCCGAATAGGCATCCCTGTAGGTAGCATGATAAATAGCACGTCTTCCTAATTCTTGAGCTTCCTCATCTTTCAAATCCCAACGATAGCCAGAGTCCAAAACACCAAAAGCATAGATGGAACCACTACCCACAGAAAAGACATTGCCGGGTGTACGTGAGCCTTCCGAATCCACGTAATACAGACCAGGACCACGTTTATCATATCCAGCCAACATCATGCCCATACTAAGACCCATGCCTTTATATTCATGAGCAATATTAGCCATAATTTTACTAGCTGCTGCCACTGAAATACGTTCCTTGTTGCGCAATTCATGCAGGCGGCATTCTTTAGCCAAAACACGATCCCAGTACACACAATCGGCAGCACCGCCAGCCAATGTACCCAATAAATACTGGTTTATCTCAACAATTTTCTTCATAGTTTGAGAGCCAATAAACTGACCACCAGTAGCACGAGAATCTACGGCTAATATTACACCTCCTTGATATTTGAAACCTAATGTTGTAGTACCATGATCAAAATCAATTTTAATACCGTTCTTATCACTGTTTGCCTGGATTTTACACAAATTTTCAATTGGATTTTCGAATGGTGGTGCCGCTAACATATAAGGATTGACCAAATTCGAGGTATACTGCTGGCAATCATTTTCGAAATCAGAAGGCGTAAAATTACGCGATTTCATATAGGGTGCATTGGAAATATTACAAATTTCTGCTAGAGCCATTTCTTTATTTTTTTCTTGAAGTTGATAGAGCTACAAAAAAGTTATGTTAGATTTTTAGTGACAAACGAAATTTTTAGTGCTGCTGTTTTTGCAAATTCACGTAGAGCTGCTGCTTCTTTTCTTTAAACATATATTGGAAACAGTTAGCTCTTAGATAATTCACTAATAATTGATATCACGTCGGTCTATTGGCAGATGGCGTTAGTGCTAAAAAGCGTTAATATAAATTAATTAGCTCTGGCATATAAACATTTGTTTTGCCATTTTCACAAACACCAAAAAAAAATATAAATTAAGATAAGCTAGAGTTATTAAAAAATGGTTAAAATAAACAGTTAAAAATGTTTTCGTTGTCACGATTTATAAAAATTAATAAAACAGATTATTGATTTTTTAAAACTATTTATATGACTTTAAATTCTCTTCTTGTTATCGATAAACATTTTTTAGTTTTTATACTATTTCTCTATTTGTAGACATCTTAAAAAAATGCTATTCTCCTTTAATTCCTTATTTTTTAAATGTAAATGAATATACGCAAAAAAATGGAAAATATATCAAAGTTATCCTATATATGAAGGCATTTGAACTTAGTTATAGACAATTTTTTGTATCCTTTGTCTTTTATTGCTGTATTTAATACATTTTTTACTTGAGACATTTTCAACAACAAAATTCTTGTTGTTTTTGTCGTATTGTATTTGTTGCAGCGACGCTGTCAGTTTATCAAATCCACCTTGCACTGTATGTTATTGTAATATCTTTTTGCCCGTTTCTATTTTGTTTTAGTGTATTTTTAATTTACTGTTATAAATTTCTGTTTTTTTCAAACTTGATTGCTTGACTTCAGTTGGTTTTTATGTTTTTATGGTTGTATTTCGTTAAGTGTGGTTTTAATTTAATTACAATTTATAAATTATTTTTTTTATTTGGCTTTATTTTACTAAGATGTTATTATGTTTAATGTGGTAGGTACTATGTATGCACGAACTAAAAAAAAGGAACAAAACACCGGCACAACATCAAATATTCATACATACATACATGTATGAAATAATGGATGAAATATTGTTTTTTTTAAATGTTTAATCTAATGTTTTATTGTCTGGCCTTAAAATATCGTTCGCTTTTTGTGGGCCAGGCAGTTAATGTTAAGTAATATGTTAAATTAAAAAAAGATATTCTGGTAAAAAACTTTTTGTTAAACAAATTTTTAAAGTTTTATTTATATTTTTTGGTAATGTTTGGTTCAATAACGGTTTTAGCATACATACATACATATTTGCATATATAGTTACATATAAATTCTTTGTAAAATATAGTATTTTCAAATATCTTAAGATTTAAACGAAAGCTTTAGGTAATTAATTTGTTGGCAGCTTCCCACGAATTCACCTTTAGAAGACAATTTTTAATGGGGATTTTGTAAAAAACTAAAAAAAGAACTTTTCATAAATAGACAATTTATTAGAAATGTTATAAATGGAAGTATTTACCAATTAAATTTTGTAAGATTAAAATTTAAAGAAAAATAAAATTTTTGCCAGACACAAAATTTGTTCAAAAATTCTTTACAAGAATTAAATCTTTTAAAAAATATAATTAAATTTATTTTGTCAAAAAAAATTCGAAAATCTTTACATTTACAGGTTGCCAGAATTAAAACCCCTATCAGATATTGTTTCCTAAATAATTGACGCCTAAAAGTTACAGTTTCCCTCAACTAAAAAAAATACTGATACAACTTTACATTTATTATACAAAGATTAGATTTCAATAAAGGAAAAATTAATTTTTAAAATAAATAATAATAAAAAATTGCTGAAATCTCATAATATAGATTATCTTAAACACATCTCAGTTGTGTAATTGTCTGTATTCATTTTTTTATTTATTTAATATGTATGCAGTAAACGTTACTTTTAAATTTTGTTTTTGTTTTTTATATTGACAGGTCGGCATTACAAGATACTGTTAGAAAGGCAAATAGTGCTCACTAAAACAATAAATAAAAATGGACATTTTATTTGCTTACTATAATATTAATTTGTGTTAATTTTATATTATCAAAATACTTATTAAAGACTATAACAAAAATACTTTAAACGCTTTCAGAAATAAATACATACATATGTATGCGTATGTGTATACATATGTACATATGTACATGTTTTTGTTATTTGTTTTGTTACCAAATACAGGTGACTCTTAAACAGTCAGTATAAAATCCCACAAGTAATTAGAAAATATTTTAGTGCTTGTGAATCTTTACAAGGAACAGTTAGTTAGTTATTTGAAAAAAAAAATTAAAAAAAAGTGAATTTTAGATAAATTAAACTTTAAAGTTTTAACAAATAATTAAAAGAACGTAAACTTGTCATTAAAGTAATACTTCTATAGAGCAGTTTATAGGTTCGTAAATAAAATTTCTTTACATTATATTGTAAGTGTTAAACTAACTACATATGTATATTAAAAAAAGGTTTTAAAAAGCTTAACTACGTACATATTACATATACACAATATATACATACACATACCTATTACAAAATAAATATCCTTTGCGTTATAACGTTAATGTTGGGGTAATTATGTATTTACATATGTACTTAAATAAGTAACATTTTATCTTCTGTAATGTAAACGAATTCAAAAAATTTTAAAATCAAGCAATTAAGCATTTTTGAAATTTTGTTATAAACAAAGTTTATTTTGTAAATTTTATATCTACATACGCACATACATATGTTCTTAATCAAAGCCTTAAATTTACACAAAATATACATATGTACGAAAATTTGGAGCCATTTATGCGTTTATGCGTTGACAACAAAAAATTTAAACTCTTTAAAAGCTGATGATACGTAAAGCTGTTCTTTATATTTAATATTAATGTAAATTATGGTAATATTTAAATTAAAAAAAAATACACTTAACCAATTTTTTCACTTGATTAAGCTCTTGCGTACATTTTGACACAGTTTTTAGCCCTGATTTGACTGATTAATGGCAGAATATCAAATTATTTTCTATTTTAAAATATTTGGTGCAGGATATAATATGGTCGGGTTTAACCTACTTAAACTTTTCTACTTGATTTTTTCTTCTAGTTATAATTATATAAAGGTTTCCGTACAGCTAAAGAAAGCTATCAAACTTGTTATGTTAAATCATTTAACTTAAATAGTTATGATTACATAATTATATTTGCATTTAATTAATAACATTTTTTTTAACGTTTAAATTGTAGGCATTACTCGTACTATTATTGAAGCAGATGTAAGCAAATCTAAAAATATTACTTGAACTTGCACTTGAAAAGAACTAGTAGAACAATTTTCAAATGTATTTGTTTATTTCTAATTCTTACACGTTTTACTACGTCAGAAAAGAAACACAAACTTAAATGATAAGATAATTACCTGTTGCGAATAGTACATTTACAATCCGACAATTACACACATGATTGATTCTAAGTATGCACATATGTATTTATATATTTTTTGTTCACAGTTCCTCAGCCATAATGACAGCGTCCAGCGTATTAATCTTTATTATTTCCATACTCGGAATTGCGTATTATTGGTGTAAGCATACTTTTAGCTATTGGAAACGCAAGGGTATACCCTACATTGAACCCACTCCCATAATTGGTAACACCAAAGAATCTTTTCAGTTAAAGACCAGCTTTGGTCTACATCTCTCTGATATATATAATAATCCCAAAATGGCGGATGAAGCTGTTGTAGGTATTTATACCTTTAATCAGCCGGGTTTAATTGTTCGGGAACCGGAGCTTTTAAAATCGATTTTAATTAAGGATTTCCAATATTTTCACAACCGCTTTTCAAACTGTGATCCTCATGGCGATGCGTTAGGCAGCAATAATCTATTTTTTGCCCGTTACAACAAATGGAAAGATCTGAGAACAAAATTATCGCCCGTATTTACGAGTGGCAAAATAAAACAAATGTATCCGTTAATGTTGGAGGTAAGAGTTATCAAAAACTTTTCTTTTAATGAAATATTTATGAAAAATGTATTATTTTATAAAAATATATATATGTAATTCAAACAATTTATTTTCAATGAGAACTTTTTAATAATAATAGATACAGAATTTTTAGAAAATATTCTATAAGAAAGAAATTTATTTAAAACTTCTTATTTAACAAAGTAGATACAATTTTTTTATTTATAGAAAATTTATAAAATTATTTCTAAATATTTATATAAAGAATTTATTGAAATTTGTACAAACATATGTACACATACATACATAGGCATAGGTATAAAACAAACAAAAAATTAAAAACAATAATAGTTAAGAAACAGTTAATCAAAAATTATTAAATATTTAAATTATTTGCAAATTGTCTTTAGTTTAAAAATCACTTAAAAGGTTTAAAAGATTATTTAAAAATAGAAATTTCTTTTTTTCTCTATGTAGAAAATGATTAAACAAAAAAATAATTTGCTCTTCGTTAACACACTTTTAGATTAGTTCACAACTCGAACAACATTTAGCTAAAAAGGGCGACCGTTTTGAAGCGGAAATAAAAGAAATATGTTCCCTATTTACCACCGATCTAATTGCAACCATTGCATTTGGTGTTAGTGCAAATAGTCTTAAAAATCCTGAAGGTGAATTTCGTGCACAGTGTCGTAAAATGTTCATTTTTAACATACCGCGCGCTATAGAATTTTCTATAGCTTTCTTTTTGCCCAAATTGGTATCACTGTTCCGTGTTAAACTCTTTACATCGGAATTTTCGAAATTCGTACGCTCAATTATCGGTTACGTAATGCAGGAGCGTGAAAGTAGCGGTAAACAACGTAATGACTTGATTGATGTCTTAGTAGCGCTTAAGAATGAAGTTGGTGAGGGAAATATTAATAAGGCCATAGCGGAGAATCCAGATGTGCTGGTGGCTCAAGCAGCGGTATTTTTGACAGCCGGATTTGAAACGTCTTCCTCGACGATGACATTTGCACTTTTGGAATTGGCAAAGCGACTTGACTTGCAGGAAAGATTAAGGCAGGAAATTCATGAGGCGTTGGTAAAGGAGCAGGGCTCTTTGACATACGACACCATAGTGACATTAGAGTATTTAAATATGGTGGTGGAAGAAGTTTTGCGTTTATATCCGGTATTGCCGTTTTTAGATCGCCAACACATGAAGCCAGCTGGGGAAAAACACGGGCTTAGTTTGAAACCCTATTACAATTATACGTTGCCCGATGGCATGCCTATTTATATACCCATATTTGGTATACAAAGAGATCCAAAGGTATTTATGTTGTTTTATATTTGCATACATACGTTTTTGTTTATTATTTTTAATTAGTATTGGCCAAATCCTGCAACATTTGATCCGGAAAGGTTTTCACCGGAAAATAAAAAGCTTCACAAGCCTATGACATATTTGCCCTTTGGAACTGGTCCACATAACTGCATCGGCAGTCGCATTGGATTGTTACAGACGAAAATTGGTCTAGTACACATCCTCAAAAATCACAAGGTTGAACTTTGTGCTAAAGCCCCAGTTAAATCGACGTTCGATCCTAAGGCTCTTTTATTGCAATATGAAAATGGAGTTTATTTAAATATCATACGAGACAATCTTTATCATAAAGTCGTGCAATAAATCAATTTAAATGGTAAACAACAATTTGATGGCAAATAACTAATAAAATAATTTTGAAAAGAAACAACTAAATTGTATTTTTGTAATTTTAACTTCTGTATTTATCTGCTACTATTACTTTGTCAATTTATATTCATACATACATACTACGTATGTATGTATGTATATTTATTTTATTCTTTAAAATTTAACATCATACAAATCAAGTGGTTTCATTTATCAAAATATAATTTCTGATAAATTGTTTTTTAATTATGAATTTCTAATATGTATGTATGTATGCATAATTATCCATGTTTAAAAACATGTTTATTATTGTAATCTACTATCGTGCTTGTTGTTTTATAAAAACCTAATAATAAATTTATTCTATAATATAAAGGGAAGTTTAAAGAAAAATTTAATACGCACTATTTCTAATACTACATATTAGTGAGTTCTTTTTTTACTTGTTTATAAGCTTTATAAATATACATACACGCATCCATATACATGTATGTATGTATACGTAGACATTAACATCGTTTTTTTTACCTTTAAAAGAAAACCTACATCTAATACAGTGTGAGCAAAATAGATATCAGCAATTATTTATAAGGTTTTTGAATCGACTACCGTGAACTCTGATGTCTAACATCATACAACAAAATCATTATTTATTTTTATACAGACAAAGTTTACTTTAATATACTTACATATTTGGTTAAGTAAAATTGTCTTTTAAACTTTCTTTCGTGTTTGGACGGTTTACTTTAACAAAGTTTTCTGTTTTGTTATAACGTCGTTTCTTTTTTTTTTTAATTGGCTGGTTTGCGGTTTCTTTATACCACAAACGAAAACCAAAACGAAATTAAACAAGTAAGAGCACTATATTTGGCTGTGCCAAATCTTATATACCCTTCACT
>NDXZ01011737.1:14325-31081 GCA_003055125.1 Paykullia maculata
AAAAAAAAAACTACAAAAAAATCCTATCGCAAATATGTTTAAAAATACATGTGTATTAAATAATATTATTTTTATAATTATTATTCAGCAAGATATTTTCTTATAACATTAATTTTTATTATCATACCAATAATTATTACAAATAATTTTTAAAAATTTACCTGAATATTTTTTAAGCTGCCTAAAAAACAAGCTGTTGTTTTTTTAGTTTAATGTTTAAACAAAAAGCATATTTATAATATAAAATAATTTATTTTTAACTACTACTACTACTCATACTACTATAATTAATGTTTCATTTTTTAAAATCGAAAACTTTGTTAACAACATTAAATAATATTAAATGTCTTTTGTTTGTTTCCTGTTTATTTAATATCAATAAATTTTTGTTTTTCTGGAAAAATATACAAAAATTTAGTCAATTTTTTCTTTTTGTTAAAACAAATTGTTAAAAACTTAACAACAAAGGAAACGTAAGTTTTTTTTCCTAATAAATTATTTTATTAATTTATACACAAAAATATATATTTTTAAATTGTACAAATAACAAGTAAATTTATGCTTTTTGTTTAAAATTGAACTTATTAAAAAGTAGTAGTTGTATCCGTATTTAGTTTGAAACTAATTGATTATTGTGTAAAATTGAATGCATATTGCTTTAACTAATAAGGTAGAGATTAATATTTTGATTTTTTTTTTATTATTATTATTTTTTAATATATTTTTTATTGATTTTTTTAGCAATTAATGAGGCCGATTATGTTAGTTCGGAAAAGGTCAACGTTAAAAATATTAAAAAAGAAAAAGAAGATGACACTCCTTCGGTATCGTCAAGCAAAAAAAGTAAATCTAAAGTTGAAGAAGATTCTAAATACTCTAAAGGCTCTAAATATACTCCAGCTAAAGGTGCTAAAAAAGAAGCTATTTCCTTTAAAAAGGATACGCCCTCCTCCAAGAAATTCAGTGATACTAAACTCGCCAAAAAGGAAAAGGAGAAAGAAAAGGATGAGGAAGAACTTAAGGGATTAGAGGAAATGTATTACGGCATTATGGAGGGAAATGAAGAAAACTATGAGGTATTTCCCTATAAAAAGGAGAAAAAAGATGACGAGGATCAAGCATATGATGATGAATTCCTATATGCAACACAAATTGAATGTCCCATTTGCGATACGGCCACCACCTTTGATTCCAATGAAAAGTTACAAACTCATTTGGTATCGCATCTCAATATCGATGGTAAAGATCACAATCTCCAGTGCTTGTTCTGTTTGGAAAAGATGGATACCGAAACGGTCTTAACTAAGCACAATAATATTATGCATCCAGAAGAGACAAAATCCTCTAACTCAGCTTCTTACCGCTGTTTGATTTGTCAGCAACGTTTTAACTCCTTAAACTTCCTAACATCTCATTTGCAAAATAAACATTCTATGCTGGAATTACCGTACTGTTGTCAGGCTTGTAGCTATAGGACCTCTTCGCATCGCGATGTCGTACGTCACTTTTACGATGATCATAAAAATCAGAATTTCTTGCAATGTCCTTACTGTCTGGATGTAAGATTATCTTGAAATGTTTTCTCTTATTTTTAAGTTTTAATATATATATATTTGTCTAATCCTTTCTAGATCTATCGCTTCTGTTATAAGGGCAGAATAAATCAAAGCAATATTGAAAACTATTATATGCATTTAAGGCAGCATATGAGTAAAAAGGACATAAATCTTAAGTGTACTAAATGTTCATTGAGTTTCACGGATAAAGGTCTGCAAACTTAAATATTTTTAGCAGTGTTTTTGTGATAAGTTTTTTGTTATTTTCTTTTTAAAGGTGCTTTAAAACAACACATTTCCAACCATCATCCCAGTTTGTTGAAACAGTCACAAAATGTGCGCAAACTATTGAGGAACTCCATGTTAATTCAACAACCTAAGGTGGGCCTCGAAACATTGTCTTACAAATAGCTACTTGTATTTCTAATTTGTTGTTGTTATTGTTAATTTTTTGGTTTAGGTTCGCAGCCATCATAAAGAACCACTACCCTTTTCGTTGCAATCAAAATTGGGTGAATTCTATGTTTTTATAGAGGGTTCCATATGTGCTGAGTGTAATACGGAAATTATTGACGAACATCATTATATGTAAGTACATTGATTAAAGTAGAAATAATTTTTTTAATGCTTATTAGTCGGTTAAAGGTAGCCAGCAGATAATTGAGTTAAAACAAATCAGTTAGGGGTATTTTCATTTTTCTAAATAAGTTGAAACATGTATGTTTAAGACATAAACGGAAAATCACTTAGAAAACTCATATAAAGGGCGAAAAGGCACAGAACAAATGCGGTCTACGAAAACATTTAATTTGTTCCACAACATGGTTTTTTGTAATTTATTGCTAAATGAAAAATTTGCTCTAAATAATCCTTATCATGTTGCTATAAATATTTTTCTGAATGTTATTTAAAAAATTGCTAATTTTAAATTTTAGTAGAATATGGCCAACTTTAATTAAATTTTCGTTAAATGTTCGCTTGGACTTTTATTAATTAAAAAATTTTCAAAAAAACTCTCCTAAAAAAATCGCTCATTTAAATTTCGATAAAAATTAAAGAAATTGTTGAAAATATTAAAAGTAATTCAAAAGAAAAAATTTTAAATTTCCTCTTAATTTTCAGCGGTAATCTAAAGTGCAATAAATGTAACTATAAAACAGCTTGCGAACGTGCCATGTTCCAGCATACCAGCGACTGTACTGGTTCGACCGGCACCAAAGATGTCATGGAAATGCCCTTGCCCAACGAAATGCATTGTATTTGTGGATTTTCCACAGCCAATGGCAATAATATGGCTCATCATTTAGCCAGTTGCGGACAAAAATCTGCTTATCCAACTCTGCAGGTGGCTCAAGAGAATACCGTCAAACGTAATATGTTGGATATGTTAGGTTTAGTTAAGCGTGATGACGAAGGTGGAGCTGATGGAGAAACTGGTAGCTCTGAGCCAAATATAGAAACTGGCGGGGAAGGTGATGTACAGCAACCCATGGATGTTGCTGATACTGTA
This sequence comes from Paykullia maculata, assembly GCA_003055125.1. Taxonomy (NCBI): domain Eukaryota; kingdom Metazoa; phylum Arthropoda; class Insecta; order Diptera; family Rhinophoridae; genus Paykullia; species Paykullia maculata. Next base: position 17,392 of record NDXZ01011737.1, read on the forward strand.
AATGATGACCAACAACAGCAAGAACAACCCGAGGAAAATTTGCAGCAACCGCATCAAGAGGTCATTGATGCCCAGCAGTCAATTGCACCCGATCAATCACCTATACCATTTGGACAAATGGATGCTACACCAGTGGAACAGCAGCAACATGCCGCTCAACACTATGCTCATATAGTTGACAACACCAGTCATTTACAGGTACCGGGACAAAACCAATATCATTTGGGTTTTGGTCAATCTGAAGTAGCTCCGCATACTTTAAATGCCGCCGACATAGATATGCCTTTAATCGGAGAGTTGGCTGATCCTAACCCACCGCCAACACCCCAATTTTTAGGTGAGGTGCATACGCCTATGTTTGATGCCGTAGCAGCTGCTGAGCAGCAACATTACCATCAAATGATGCAACAGCAACAACAGCAACACCACCTCCAACATCCTCACATTCAACATCACCAACAGCAATGAAAATGACCCAAAACTGCTAGGGAAAGATTACCATCTATACCGCCCTGGCAATATTACTGAAATAAAATTGTTTAAAAAGAAAAAACCAAGGGCAAGTTCAATAAGAACTTTATTTCATATTAACAAACGTTCTAATATCGGACAAATGTTTGTTTTTATTAAAATATTTAAAGAAAATTTCCTACATATACAGATACATTAAAATTATATTATGTAAAATGAAAACATTTAAATATTTTCCAATACCCTCTAACCAGAAAATCGTAAAGAGAACTCTTAACTATAAAAACATTTTATAATATATTTTAATTAAATACAATAAACGGTTTAATATTAAAATACGACAAAACTAAAAATTAAAATAAAATTTAATGATTTCATATTAAAAAAACAATTATAGTTTTTTAAATAGTTTTAAAACTATATTAAAAATATACAAGCACAAAATTTTCCCTTTCATTACATTTAGTTGGAAGTTATATAAAACCCAGTTTTCTTGGAAACAAATAATTTAAATTTTAATGTTTTAATACTTTACATGAACGATCGAACACAAACTAATAAATCATACTACATACAATATTTCTTATATAAATATATAATTATTATTATAAAATATTAAGGATAAAATAAAAAATAAAAAAAAACAGTTTTAACCAAATTTTTTTAACATTTTGAAATTAGTTTGTATAAAATTTATTTCTTTACAAAATTTTGCTTTAGTCTGGCCTTTACAAATCCATTACAGCAGAAGTTTAGATTTTTGCAGCCGATAAAAGTGTTTTCAGTTAAAATTAACTTTTTTTATTTTGTAAAATCTCTAAGTTTTAAAGGATTTTTAAAGAAGGAATGTAAACGAAAGTAACAATTTATTTTTATTCTCAAAAAAATTAACAATTACTTATAGGAAAAGCAAGAAAAAGAAATAGAAAAATTAGTTAAAAAGTTTAAAAAATTGTATAAAATAATTTGAATTTTTGAGACGTTTCTTTAAATTTAAATTTTCTAGAGTTTTAGTTGCCTATTTTAAGGGTTTATTATTAGGGTAGCTTTTGCTTTTGTTAAATATTAATTTTAAATTATTCACTAACCTAATATCATTGTTGAAGTTTTAGGGATTTCATACGTGATGTATGCAGTGCCGATAGTACCAAGGCTGTATCCAATTCCTTTTGAGTTCCCTTTTCACTGTCTAAAACGATTTCTGAAGCTCTTTCATGGAATCTAGCCAAAACTCTGGCACGATAATCTGTTTAAGCAAAATAAACATTTAGGATCGTTTTTTTGTTGTTAATTTTTAAAAACATGTTAAACTTACCCACACTGCCGGCCAAAGGATTACCCGTAAATCTTAATGTTTCTAGCAATGGCAGACACGAAACATTGTCAACTTCTTCCAAATCGTCTATAAGGTTACAACTTAAATCCAAATTTATAAGAGAAAGCAGTTTTCTTAGACCTCTTATAGTTTTTAATTTGTTTTGAGCCAACTCCAACGTTACCAAATTACCTAATTCCAAATGCCAATCGACACATTCGGTTATAACATTAATCGATAGATTTAAAGCCTGCAAATGTGGCAATTCTGCTAAATTTCTAATACCACGCAAACGATTTTGCTTTAAACTAAGTGTTCTTAATTGTGGCACAGTCCTAATACTTTCATCAATTTGTGTCAGAAGATTACCCGACAAATTCAATTCAACTATATTACGCCACAAGGGTGACGTAGATGTTATGGCAAAATTATTATTTGTATTGGTTGTCGATGATAAAGAACGATTTAAAGCTATAGCTTCTCCGGTTGGAATTCCTATTGAAGTGTCCTTGTGCACATTATCACAGAATAAAACCTGGTTAATGGAAGTTATGATAGTATTATGAACACAAATCTTTTGTAGAGTTGGCTTTAGAAGACCAATATCAATAATATTTTCAGTAGGCAAAGCGAAAATCTTTAAACACTTTAGATTACGAAAAGCATTTAAGTTAAATTTCAAATCTTTGGGTATTATATTACTGCGACCAATAGGAACATCGACAGCGTTATAATCACTGGCAAATGTGTCATTATTTTTCACAGGTGTCACCTTTATAATCTCCAGCTGTGTGCAAAAGTCAAGAACATGCGAAAAATCAAATTTTCCCCGTTGCTCTATACTTTCTGGCGGACAGGGTAAGTTTAAACGTTCACTTATGGCATAAACCTGAAATTTTAGTTTTAGTTCACGATTTTGTGTGAAATTTTATTACTTTATAAGTTCTTACATCTAAAGCTGAAAAATGAAATTCCTTATTGGCACTTAACAAGGCATCACCACTATCATTGCACAGCTTGGCTAGATCCTGTAGTAAATATATTATATCATATTTATTAAATTCTAAAAATTCCGCCAATACGCGCGGCAATTGTATTCGAAAATAGACCAACAATTCCTTAAGATATTTTTCTAATTGTTCACGCCTTTGTTCCAGAAAGGCAGGGTTTTTATTGCCTACAATCTGTAAAGAGAGAGATGGGATAGACATTTTCTATTAGGCCAATTTTTAACAAAATAACGGTTTAATGCCTTAAAAATTAACATTTGTTTACTTGTATAACAGTTAGTTTTATTAAAATCAAATTAAATGAAAAATTTGCTAAGAACATGAATGAGTAAGTAGGTATTTTATTTATGGTTTTTCTTGTTTTTTATAACTTTTTTGTTTTGCAATTTTTTTTTTAGTTCAGCAATTAAAGATAAACTTTTACAAGTTTAAATTCTTTCAACAGACAAAGTTCAAAATTTTCTGTTATTTTCTTTTATTACAAAATTTTTAAATACAAATTAATTTAAGAAACAAAAAAAAAATTTCTAGGTAAATGTTTATGAATGAATCATTTACAATTGCCTTTAACTCAATTAAGTATAATATTTCAAACTGTATTGAATTTTTTTTTACCTTTTTCGGCGGTAATAGCTTTTTCGATATGCTAATCTCCTCTATTAACTTTTCATTCAGTTGATCAAAATCCCTATATCTACGTTCCACCAGCCACTCAACACGAGCCACTCGCATCTTAATGTCGTAATAGATAATACCAGTAGCTGATTCATTATACTTGGGTACAGTAATTTCACAATCGGAGTTTTGTCGAAAATAACAAGACATTTTTAGATTTTTTAAAGAAGCCTTTGTAAAACAAATAAATATATATTGGAAACACACACGCACAAGTTGTAAGACAATTTAAGGATAATACAAAATTTTCAATTTAGAGGGTCGCAAAGTTTCTTTAAAAATCGGCATTAAATTTTACATAAAACAGTCAGTTTTTTTACATGAAGTTTTTATAAAACAAATATTGCACTTCTTGACTTATTTAATAGATAAAATTTTGTTAAAAAAAATAAATGCACACAAACTACATATGCATTTTTTCTGTCAGACGAAATTGACGAAAACAAGTTTTAATTATATTACTACACACAAACAGCATACATTTTTTTGGCAGCCAGCTGTTCAAGTTAATTTATTTTAAAGGTGCTGCCTGAATTATTATAGTCGATTGAGGTAAAGTCTGGTAGCATTTTGCAAGCAGCTGGCTGCCTTTTAACTTGTTTATGACGTTTATGTTATTTGTTTACAATACAAAATTCCTTTTGGGTTTCTTTTCCTTTGTAAAGAAGTGTTGGCGTTTTTTAAAACTTTTGTTTTTGTGTTTTTACTTAAATTTAAGCATATTTTTTCAAGAAAAATGCTTGCAAATTGTTAAAGAATTAAAATATTTTTGAGTATTAAGCAATTTATTAACGATTATGGCGTTTTTAAATGATTGTATCATAGTGTTTGTGTCCCAGGTGAGTAAAGCTTAGTTGTAGCTTTTAAATGCCGGTCTTTTCCATTTCTGTGTTTTTCTTCGTGTTTTAGGTATTATTTTTTGCTGGCGGCTGGATTTTCTTCGTTAAACAATTATTTAAAAACTATGAGATACGCCACATTTCTGTGCAGCTTATATTTTCGGTGACATTTGCCCTGTCACTGACTATGTTCGAGCTTATCATTTTTGAGATTTTAGCTGTATTAGATTCCAGCTCACGTTATTTTCATTGGCGTTTGGGTTTGACCTCTCTGTTGCTCATGATAATAGCGGTTATACCTCTATATATATGTTACTCCGTCATACACAGTATATCGTTTGGTAAGTTGAAAAAAATTAATCTTGAAAAATAAAAATTTCAATATTTTTTTCCCAAAAATTAAGTTTAAATACAATGGTTTTTAGTTCCATTAGAAGTAATAAGTGTTTATACTTGTAGCAAAAATATCAATACATGTGTATTTTACATTTTATTCTATTACTTAAATTTCAGTTTCTGAAAAGTGGGTACGAATTATGACCACCTGTTGTTGGTTTATATTTCTATATGGTTTATGGCGCATAGGAGAACCTTTTCCTTTGCTTAGTGTCTCCAATGGTATATTTACCATTGAACAGGGTGTATCACGAATCAGTGTTATTGGCGTAACAGCAATGGCCATATTATCCGGGTTTGGTGCCGTCAATTGTCCCTATCAAAGTATGACCTATTTTATAAGGCAAGTATAAATAACATAGGAATCAAATAAATTATTGACAAAATATTAAGGAAAATATCTTAAAACATTAGGCCTGTTTCCCAAAGTGACATTATAATTTTGGAACGAAGACTTCTCTTGACCGTTGACATGATAACGGGCAAGAAAAAACGTGTGGCATTGGAAATGCATCGTCGCAATAAAACCAATCAAACACGTCCAAGACTGTGGAATTTTTTAAGTTCGGCGGTGAATAGAATAGATGCTGGAGGTGAAAGTATGTAAGATTATTTTGAATTGTAAAAATAATTTATAATGTGTGTGTGTGTTTGTGTATGTGTTTTTTCAAAGATATCAACCAATTGCGCATGGAAATCTATGGTTTGGAAGAGCTTTTGCGTCAACTGTTTTTGGAAATTAACTATTTAAGAAATATGCAAGAGCGTCAGAAGTGGTCACAGACGTTGCAGGGAAAATATTTTAATGTTATCGGGCATTTCTTTAGTGTCTACTGTTTGTGGAAGATATTTATTGTAAGTAGTTTTCAATATGAAACTTTATTGATTTTAATTATTTTTTTTATTACATATTAAATTTTGTTATTATTTGTCAAATGTTCTCTTTGGTTAACCTTTAATCAAACTATTTTGTTAATATATTACCTAATAAATTCTTCATTAATTTGAAATAATTTTGTTTTAAATAATTTAGTGCTGCGTCAATATAATTTTTGATAGAGTCGGCCGCAAAGACCCAGTTACGAGAGGCTTAGAAATTGCCGTACACTGGTGTGGCTTCGACATCGATTTAGCATTTTGGAATCAACATATCTCTTTTCTATTAGTCGGTTGTATGGTGGTTACCTCTATACGAGGTTTACTATTAACTTTAACAAAGGTAAGTCCATATTTTAAAAATATGCAAGTTTTTTTTTTTTTTTTAATTTATTTATAAATTTATCTTCCATTTAGTTTTTCTATCGCATTTCCTCTAGCAAATCATCCAATATTATAGTTTTAATTTTAGCCCAAATAATGGGCATGTATTTTTGTTCCTCCGTCTTATTGATGCGCATGAATTTACCGGCCGAATACCGTGTCATTATAACTGAAGTTTTGGGTAATTTACACTTTAATTTCTATCATCGTTGGTTCGATGTTATATTTCTGGTCAGCGCCTTATCCACCATTGTTGTACTGTATTTGTCACAAAAACCCTGGAATTATGGTGATTCCTCTTTAGATTAAAAAACTATTTGTTATACTATATTAAAAAAAAAGTATTTTTATATACTACTAAATCGTATGTGTAAATGTATATAAGTTTATATTAAAAAAAATTAAGACAATATTCTTTAATTTTAGAATATTTCTTATATATTAAAAAAACGTTATTGATTTAAATAAAAGACTTGTTAATTGTAGCCTTAACTCTCTTTCTATATTCTTGTTTTCACTTATAAAAGTTTATTGTAAAACTTTTCGTTTAATTGTAAGTTATTAAAAAAAAAACGATTTTCACAATTAATTTATTTTCAAAATAAATTTAAGTTATAATAAGTTAAAGAAAATACCTTAAAAAAAATAAAACAATTTTAATAAAGTTATATTTATTTTTATGTAAAAGCTGAGGAGTTTTATTTTCTTACAAAGTTAAAAACAAATTAGAAATATTTTTGTTAAAAAAGTCGCCAAGACTTTATTATCATTACTACCAGCAAACGTGTCGTGTAAAGGGTGTTTTTTTTACATTTAATTTTAAATTGTAAATTTGTAATTTGACTTTAACATTAATTTTTTTAAACTAACTCACTATATAATGACAACTTAGTTGTTAATACTTTTCCTTTTGATTTGTTTGCCCTTACCACCCCTTTATTTGATTTTGTACCAAATAAACTGTTTATAAATTAAAAATAAATTAAATTTATTAAAAACAACGCTTGAGTTCAATCCATAAACCCTCACTCATGCCGATTTTTTTACTTTCACACTAACGTGATTAAATATATAAAAAATAAAAAATATTTGAGCAGGTGAGCGGTGAGCGCTTATATACTTTAATCATATCCTTTACCATTATTCTAATTAATTAACTAAAAACTCCATTTAATACAACACAATCAAGTAGTCAACAACTTAAACTCCAAATTAAGACGGTTTCGTTTGCAACAAAAGTAATTAATTTGGGTAATTGTAAGAAGTAACATCATATTTCCGTTTCCTTTAAAGATTAACAATAAACGCTATTAGGAACAGGAGTTCCCAATAACATTTTTTTTTAACATCATCTTCACTTTTTATCGCAAAAAAAAAGTTTATTAAAATTTTTACCGAAATAGATAACTTTTTAAATTATGTATAATAAGAAAATAATTTAAAATTTTATTTAAATAAAAAAATTTTAATTTAAGAATTAAAATATTAAAATTTTAAAAAATATAAAATATTTATACAAAATCTATATATATAAAATTTTTTTGCTACCATAACTTAAAAACCTTATAATCAGCCCTACTTTGTTTGACGTTGTCGTTTCTATTATCGTTAAATACGACAGAAAAACGACAAACGTACCAAACATTTAACATTAACGCATATTTTACATAATACCCAAAAACTAAAAAACGACTACGACAACGCCCACCGTAATAGGGCTGAATGTAGGAAATCTTTGCGCTAAACACAACTTTAGCGTAAACGAACAAAAGTTACTTTATTATATTTCAACGTTTGTTATACTTTAACAAAATACTTTCTTTAATAAACAAAATTATTATAAAAAAACGTAAAATAAAATAAAAACAGAACAAAAAAGTTTACTCTGTCCTGACATAATAAATAACGAGGAAACAAATTGCAAACTCTAAAGCCAACGAGCAAGCAACAATGGGTTTTCCGCTACTTACATTCATTTTATTTCATTCCATTGTTCGTTCAGTCATTCGTTGAACCATAAACCATTAAATTTTTTTGATAAATAACAAAAATTAATAATATGTACTAAATTATAAATAATATACGAATAATAATAATTTTTGTTGATTTAATAAACTGTCACAACAGTCAGTGGACGTGTTAGAAAGAGTCATTTTTTTATTAATCATTTAATTGAAGGGTCCTTCGGTTAGCAACGTTTTTTTTTGAGGTTAGAAAATTAACTATTTATAGAAAGTATTTTGTTTTTAGAGAAATTTGTGTTGTTTTGTACATATGGAAAAATGTATATAAATAAAAATAAAAAAATTTGATTAATTCTATATATAAAATTTGCAATCAATTCTATTTTGTTTTTAATAGAAAATTTTCTTAGAATTTATCTATAAAAATATTTTTTTTATTAAATGTTTTATATATTATTTTTTTTCTATTATATTTTATTAATAACTGTTTATAAAAAAATTAAAAAAAATTTTCTATTAATAAAAAAAGTATCTATTTTTTTATTTTAATAAAAAAATTATTTAAAAAAAATGTATAAACTTTATGTCTTTATTTTTAAATGAACAAATTTCTCAAATATTTAAAAAAATGTTTACTTAAAAAAACTTAAAAAAAAACAATAATTAAATTATTGTTTTTTTTTTAAGTATAAGATAACGTTTTCTCGTTATACACAATTTTCCAAAAATTCCAATTTGTTTTTAATAGAAAATTTTCTTAGAAATTATCTATAAAAAGATTTTTTTATATTAAATGTTTAATATTTTTTTCTATTATATTTTATTTTAATACATTTTTTATTTGATTTAATTTTATTTTAAATTGCATTGTTTTTTTCTTTAGTTACTTTATTTTAATTCGATTTCATTATAATATTTTTTTAATTTTTTTTATTTTGTTTTAGCAAATTTTTATTTTATTTCTAATAAGTTTTTTTTTTACATATTTTTAAAATTATAATAAACAAATAAATAAAAAATAAATTTTTCATAATAAAAAAAGTTTGATAAAAAAACTGAATAAATTTTTTTATTTTTTTAATATTTTTTTTATGAATTTCTTCTATACACGTTTAATTTTAATAAATTTTCTCTTTAATACAAAATCTCAAATATTATCTATATTTATTTATAAAAAATTGTTTCTTTGCGAAGAGTTTTCTTCGACAACTATCATTTCTGTCACTCTCTCTGCTGTTTGCTATTTATTGTGGCATGTATGTACATATGTGCATTTATTATTGTCACATACTTACATACACATATTTGAATACATCCATTAAAATAAACTTTTTTCCATAAATTTTGTAATTTTTTTTCGTGTAAAATAATTTATAAATAACATGCATGCATTGTTGAAATAAAATAAAAACAAATACCACAAACACCGCAATTACCGAAATGGGCAAACTGTGCTTCCATATCTTTTTTTTTGTGGGATTGTGGCTATAATGGTTTAACTGTTTTGCACACCTTTTGTAAAAACATGGGCGAGAAAAAAATGTTGCCAACAAAACTATTTAAACTTTAAAAACGTGTAAAAAACTTAATAAACTGTTTAATTTTACATACACACATTCACAGAAATTCCTGTAAAACACTCCCATAACTGTTAAATCGGTGTGTGTGTTTCTCTATTTATCTGGCGTCGGATTATAATATCTTTATGTGTGTATTAAACCATTCAACAGACTGTGGTCTTTTGACACACAAACATACACATAACAATAGCGGTTGAATGACGTGCTAAAATACAATAAAATAATTAACAAAAAACAAAAACAAAAAAAACTGATGAACACAAAGCCAAAACAATATAAATAAACACATACGTATGTATGTATGCATATACATACATACATATATTATACTTATATTAAACCATTTGAGGCTAAAATATTATTAAAAAACTGTTGCCTACATTTTTGTGCAGCCTCAAAATATTAAAGGCAAAACTTAATTGAAATTGTAAACGAAATTTTTTTAAATACATTTTCAACTAAAAAAAATAAAGTATAAAAATATAAATTAAATCGAAAAGTATTTTCCGAAATTTTAAAATTATTACATTTATAGAAAATTTCATGATTTTTAGTAAATTTTTTGTAATTTTATTAATTAATAAAAGTTTATTTTTTTAAAGTAAAAAGTTCAAAAGGAAAAATTTTATTTAAGTGTTTTTTTATAGATTTTCGGTATTCAAGACAATTTTTGCCATGTATACATATTCATTTAATGTTAAGGTTTTTTTTTTTATCAGAAACAGATTCTCTTCAAATACTTTTAAATCCTACTTTTATAAATTTCTTATCCCTTTTGTTTTCTTTACCTTTGAATCCATTTAATTTCAATATATTCATGAATAAATAAATTTTGTTTGTATCCTATATGTTAAAAGATGTTTTTGTTCAACTTCTTGTTGCCTATTTTAAGGCTGAAATTTAAAAGTAATTCAATTTATTTTGTCATATATGTATTATGTACATGCTGTTTTATTTGATTCTTTTTTTTTTACCTAGCCAAACGATTTGACTGAGAGTGTAAAGAAAGGAAAGCTAAAAGATTAAAATATTAAGCACAGTGGTTAGAGAAGAAAAATAATTGCAAACACGTTAAAAACACCGGAAAAAATTTATCGGAAGTTTCTCAAGGAAACGAAAAAAATATTGACATTCTTTTGCTGATTTTATCGGGTACGTTTTTTTTCGAAGAACTTTTTGTTGACATAAAATTAAATTTTATATGTGTGCTTTATAGTCCCACATACATACATACATACTTACGTTTATAAATATGTACATATGTATACAGAGGCTTACAAATGCAAAATTGTAAAAATTTATATGTGTGCAGGTTTTTTCGTTTAAACATGTAAATGGTTATGTATTTCTGTGTATGTCTTTCCTATAAGGTTACACGAATGACAGCCTTTAGATCTTTTATAGCATCAAGCAAGATAAGAAATAAAAATAAAATGACTTTAAAAATTGTTTAGAAATTAGAAAAAAATCCAAAAAGACCTTAACATCTTTACACACATTCTAATCACACACTTTTACACTCGAATAAAATTTTATTCTTTTTAACTGGTATGCGTGTGTGAGTATGGGTTTTGAATACATGTCTAGCAATTTTGTAAATATTTGTGGTTGTTGTTTTCGTTTGTTAAATTCATGCATTTTCCTGTTTGTGGTGGTGGTGTTTCGTTATTTTTATTCTCTTGCATGTTGCAATGAGTGTTAATTGTAGCAATTGAATACTTTTTTTCTGTTGCGTTTTTCTTTTAAAGAAAAAGAAAATAAAACAATATTTTTAGTAAGAAATAATAAGATTAAATGAAAAGTATTTTTAAAAAATTATTTTTTTTTAAATTTTACGAATTTTTTTTAAAAAAAAATACAAATAAATTATTTTGTTTTAATCGTTCCCTTATTTGTACTAAAAAAAGACTAATGGTAAAAAGATTCAGACTCCGAAAGAAATCAAATTTTTTTGTCATAAAAAAAATTCATTCAGTATAAATAAAAAAACTTAAAAAAATGTAAAAAATGTTGCATTAAACTTATTGTAAATTTTCTTAACAAAGAAAGTAAAAATGATATTAAAGTTTTGAATAAATATGGAATTATATGATTCCATATCAGTAAGTAACAGCTTGTGGTTAAATTACAAGCGAAGATAAGTGTTTGCCCACCACTGATTTGAACTCTCATCATGTCAAGCATACACACTTGAAATCATCGTTAAAACCTTTCTTTACGGGGAACAAACCCAAATAATGGTTTGCAGTCATTACGTTTTTCTGCACTTTACCTTGTCCCTAACTTTTGTAAATGATTTTCCCATTGGAGTCTATGGAAATTTGAGTTTTTTTTTGTATATTTTTTTATGACTAGCAGTGCACAGTGGGGTGCTTTAGTTTGTTCGTAGCAAAAATTTATGTATTTATGTATATAAAAAAAAATGAGACTTACAAATCAGGACTGGAGGACTGGATTTTATACAAAAACCAAATAGAACCAGTGTTACCAGCTTAGCATATTTAGGTCTAAATTTAGCATATTTTAAACATAACATACAAAATGTTTGTTGTTTTTCAAGAATTTGTTTATACATACTTGCATTTTTTATTGTATTTATATTATTTTCTAGGTTTAATTTAATGAATATCTTTCTACAAAAATTTGTAATAAAATCAAAATTATTTTGTATTTTGTACACTTTTTCTAAAACAACTTTTTAATTCTATTCACTGATTTGCGCCTTCATTTGTCTGCTTTACATGTATGTATGTATGTATTTTGACGTAATAAAACATTTTATCTACCTTTAAGGATTCTTGTGCTGTTGGTATAAAAAGCTTCCTTTTCAAAAGGATAAATGTTTAGATATCGAAAAACACTTTTACACACTTTTTCACAATTGAGTTGTGTTTTTATGGTTTTGTTAAAGATTAAAGACAATTTTGGGGACGTGCAAATTTTGTAACATGATGTTCTCTTAATACTGAGCATCATGATGTAGTCATTTTGCTAGGGAGAGAATTTTCTTGTTTAATTTCTTTTGTAATATTGGTTATTCACAAGTTATTATATTAAGAAGTATCTAATGGTGTTTGACAGAATTAAGCACAAAAGTAAGTTTAAATAAGTTGGGCTAGTAACAGTTCTTTAAACATAAAAACACCTTAATTGGTATTAAATCAAGATTTTCAAGAAAATTGTTCAAATATTTAATGTTTTCTAAGCTATTTTCGTAATAAAAACTTAATCGAAAATATTGTCTAAATTTTAACAAATTAATGATGAACCTTAAATTTTCTTTCAAAGTGAGAAAAAAGTTTTTTCAAAAGTTTTAAAATTAGAAAAATAATGCACAAAAGGAGAAAGAACATAACGAATTTTTTAAACTTCTTCTTTAATATTAAACGTATTTTTTAAACTAAAAAAAGAAAAGAAAATACAGAAAATAATTTTTTTTTTCTTTTTAATAAATGTTTTTATAACGATCTTATTTGTTTGAAGACAATTAATTTTAGTTTTATTCTGGCTCGAGTTCATTTTTAAATTTTCAAAAAAATTTAATTTTTTAATATGTGATAATTAATGAATAATTATTTGAAAAGTAAATTTTGCCGACACTAGCCAAGTGAAATGCATTTTCGAAACCAGCTACGGTTTTCATTATCAGCACTCTTTGATCGGTGGTTAGTGTTGGATGTAAATATCATCTATTTAACTCACAGTTTATTATTCATTCATTATCACAAATAAAAAATTAAATTTATTTGAAAATACAGAAAATATTTTGAAAATTAAGAATTTATTGAAAATTTTCTTTATTTGTTTTATTTTTAAATGACAATGTTTCCTTTTTTCCCCTTTTTGTTTATTTTGTTTTCTTATTTTTTCCATAATTTATATTCGTTTTTCGTATAACATATTAATTACAACTATCTTTCTTAATTTTATTATTTTTAAAGTTTAAAAATTATCTCCTTAATTTCTTAACTTATATTTTATACTGTTCTTTTATTTTATTCTCAATTGTGTTAAAGTTTGTGGAATATTTAATGTTTCAGCAGAAATTAATATTCCACATACGTCATGTAAAAAAAATAAAATCCTTAAGGGTAATGTGCATTAAAGCCAATTTCCTACAAAAAAACAATAATAAAGTTAACATTCCTAAAAACACTCTTTGAGACAGGGAGAAACAAAA